>VWZP01000753.1:114722-244674 GCA_013396995.1 Dicaeum eximium
CCGCCCCGCGACACCCGCGCGCTTCTCCCGCCCGGGCGCGCTCCTTCCACCCCGGCCCCGCCGGAACCGCGCTGGGGGCGGAGCGCGGCCGCGCCATCCAACCAATCGCGGTTCTGCATGTAAATGAGCGCTCCTTATGTGGCGCGGGCCCCGCCCCCCGCGCGCCGCCCGCTGAGCCATTCATGCCGGCGCGCGGGAAGGGCCGGCGCTGCCGCGCGGGTGGGACCGGCCGCTCTCCAGCTCCGTTTCTGCCTTTCTTTCGCAATTTACCCCACGGCTTGTTTGTTTTCCCCCTTCCTTCCTTCCCTCCTTCCTTCCTTCTTCCTGGATTAGGCGGCAATCAATCCTTCTCCCCGTTGTCTGTCTGAGGAACAGGTGATCCTCGTTAGCGGCGATCGGTTTCTGGATGCGGCTCCTTCGCCTGCGTGTGAAGGATGATGATACCAGGCAAGACTGAAGCAGCGTAACTTTTACTTGGCAAGAGGAAAAACTTTCTTCCCCGTTTGAAGGCGTTAAAACCACGTAGCGATAAAAAGCAGAAGAAGTTGGTTTTAAAGCTGAACTTCACTTTCCTGGGATTTGTGTGTCAGATTCAAAGGCTGCGTTATTTTGTTTTTCTTTTTTTTTTTTCCTTCTCCCTTATCTCCCAAAGGGAAACTGTTGCTAGTTGGAATAGACTTTTTAAATGTTTGGAATTCAAGATACTTTAGGAAGAGGACCAATTCTGAAAGATAAATCTCTAGGTTCTGAGATGGATTCCGTCAGGTCCTGGGTCAGAAACGTTGGGGTTGTGGATGCAAACGTAGCAGCACAAAGGTAACCGTGACTATTTCTCTCCCACTTTTCCCCTACTTTTTTTTTATTTTTTTATTTTTTTATAAAGCAAATATTTTCTTTGTGCCCTGTTGTTTGCATTTCTTATTAAATTTATGTTTTTACTTTCTGTCCCCCTCCCGGTCTCCTCCTGTCAGCGAAAAGTGAAGGTTGGAGCTAGAGCTAGGCAGCAGCACTCTAAAACCGGAGAGCATCAGGAGTCCTAAAACCCGGTGCGGGGCTCAGGTGACAGCAAGATGCGATCACCCTTTTATTTTCTGCCCCAGTAAGATGTGTGGGGCTCTGGATTGGTTGTTCCCAGAGACCCAGCGTACTCCTCCCTGCCTGCTGGGCCAGACAGCCGAACAGAAGGGGACGAAGTTAGAATTAACTTAAATGCAGATGTCAAACCGCATCTCCCCCGGCCCATCTTATTTTGCTTAATTCACGGCGGGCATTGCCGAAATCTTCACCCGTGGTGTCAGGGCAGGCAGAGCAGGGTCCGAGGGAGCAGGGGAGGGCACAGGCACAGCAGATCAGCGCAGGCATCCCGCAACCTGCGGCCATCCCGTGCCTGCCTGCCTGGAGCACCTGCCCGAGCGTCCGAGAGCTCTCTGCTGAACTGAAATGCCTGTGAACATCCCGAAATTGGGGCCTGGCTGTTTGCCTTCTACTTGTTTGGGCGGATTGTCTTCCTTTACGCCCCCCTTTTATTTCCCCAGCCAAGTCGGCACAGGACAGTTATCCTAGTCTCTTCCTGTCAGGGGTAAGACAATGAAAACTCTTTTAGGTGTTTTTTGGTTTTTTTTTTCCTTGCTCTCTGAATAACTTATAAAAAAGTTTAAAAAAAAAAAGTAGTAGCGTCGGGGAAGGCTAAATCGGGAACCCCGGGAGTAAGCCGGATTTTGTTTAGTACTAGAGACAAGGTAAAAACCATGAAACAGCAGAGGAGACTTCAGATGAAACGGATGTTTTAGAAATACTACATCCATGCCCCCACCCACGGCCTGATCTGGCAACAAGGTTTTCCAAGCGCGCCATGGGAGGACTTATCAGAGTTTTATGAATGTCGATAGAGCGTTTAATAAATACGGTTGAGGGGGAAGAGGTTTATCCTTGAAGAAACTGAAAGTAAAAGGAAACGGCTCCTGACGAGACTCCAATTCACGGGAGCGGTGGAGGTGCAGCCGTGCTGTGCTGCCTGCTGGCATCGCCAGGTTTTTCTCCCAGATATTCCTAACAAACCAATAAATCCTGTTTTTTACATGTAGAAGGAGAGGAAGCCCTACGCTAGGTACAGTTGCGGCTGATGTGGTGAGTTCACACCGTACCTCATTGGAAAGGAAAACACAGGGGAACATCTGTATTCTCCGAAACAGTCAAATACTTTTGCCAGTGCTGTAGAGCTATTCTGGGGACTAAAACCCAAAGCTGTCCAACTCCTAACTAGTCTGACGCATAGATTTAATTCGTCTGTTAAGTAATTTGGAGGTGCTCAGGTGCACCTATTTTCTTCGCAGTAAGTAGAAATCGGCTTTAGGGAGAGGAAACTACAACTAATTTCACAAAGAAAAAATGCTGCAGTCGGGGATATTGTGGGTAAACAGGAGCATTTGAATGTTTCCAAGCCGGGAAACATCCCAACGTTTTCAGCAGTCAGGGACAAGATTTTCCCAAGGGCTGGTTAACCCGAGACTAAATTCTTCCAGTTTAAATCAGAGATTCAATCTGCAGGAATCGGTTCAAGTAAGTCAGTGACTAAAACTTCGCTGCCGAGGGAAGTGGTCGCTCTGCTCGAAAGTCGTTGTCTCCGACCAAAACGGAGGTGCCCCCGAGCTGACATCCTGCGCGTAGGAAAGATTTTTAGGGTCGCTTGTTTTCTCCTACAGGAAAAGGGACGAGGATCAGGATGTGCAAAGAGCACTTCCAGACCCTCTGACACGTTACAGCCACTTCCCACCCTGCTGCATTCCAGCAAGGAGCGCTGACAGGCAGGGAAATAAGCGGAGGAAAGAAAACACCCGCTGCCTTTAGCGCTAACCCCTCTCTGTAAATTAGCGGTGTGCTCGGGTGTTCAGGGAGCGGGGCCACCCGAAATTGGGGTTCCTGTGCCCATCGGCCCGTCCCGCCCGGCTGCAGCCCGGCGGTGGCGAGGGACGGTCCGAGCGTGCTCTGCCTTTGCTGTTGTTGTTTTGCCGTCACTGCTGCGCAACCTGGTAATGTCTTTGTCTCTCCCCTCACCCCATCCCGTGTGTTTCCTCCACAGCGGAGTAGCTTTGTCCAGAGCCCACTTTGAAAAGCAGCCACCCTCCAACTTGAGGAAATCCAATTTCTTTCACTTTGTTCTGGCTCTCTACGACAGACAGGGGCAGCCCGTGGAAATAGAGAGGACAGCCTTTGTGGACTTTGTAGAAAATGATAAAGTAAGGCTCCTTACTCTTCTTCTTCCTCTTTTCCTCTCCAGTTTTCATCTTCTCCCCCTGCTGAGCTGCTAGCTTCTAATATCTGTTGTCCTTAATAAAACACAACCATGGTTTGGTCAGGGTGCTGTGGTAGAGCTGTAGCCCTGTGTGTGCTGCTGTAGTTAAAAAGTGTTGGAAGCCTTTGCTCTGTATCACAAATTTTATTCACCCACTAAAAATAAAATAAATAATATTCATGGGGGATAAATGCACTTAATTTTTTTAACCTACCACATCTGCCAGGTTTTATTAGTACCCAAACAAAAGTGGAATCTGACCTGTAGTATGTCAGATTATCATTGATCATGGTTATATGTGTTTCCTAAGGCTCCAAAGTCAATGGCAGGACTTGAAAAAGACTTGCTTTTGGATTTTAATTCCATGTCTTGACCACTTCGCATTTTTTCAATTATTTTCTTAGCCGTGAACAAGATTTTTTGAACTGTGAATCATAAATAATTATCTTATAGGAAATGACATTTAAAAATGTGTAAGGAACATCCTTGTAACACAACCTTCAGGAAATAAATATCAATTTTGACTCAAAGTAACACTATTGCAAAGCAATGATCACAGTAAAATCAAAAGCCATTGTGCTTTATATTAAATGATCTGAAATGCACAAATTCTTCTCAATGTATTGTCTTGAAAAAGTTGAGAGCATAATGGCAAATAAGAGAGGGAAAGAAGTTCTTGAACTCCTACGGGAAAAGATGTCAGCAGTATTTTGTAGTTTGTCTTGGGTCACTCGGAAGGTTAATACATCCCAATCAGTGGATTCACCTCTTAGAATTTTAATGAACTTTGTTGTCACTTCCATCATGATTATCAGCTCTTGCATTTTAAATGTGCCAAGTGTAAGTTCTGGAAGGATTTTTTTTCCCTCCTTTTTTTCAAATTCCCTTTCAGGAGCAAGGCAATGAGAAGACAAACAACGGCACACACTACAAACTCCAGCTCCTCTACAGCAACGGTGAGTGCCCTTCCCTGGCACCTCCTGGGGGCCGTGCAGTGAGGCAGGGTCTGGCTGGAGGTGCTGTGATTTCCAAAATATACCGAAATTCCCGTGCATTAGGCCCCTTCAGTGCAGGGATGGGCCCTGGAGTTTACATGGGCTTGGGAAACAGAACTGCCTGGGGTGCTGAGGGTGTCTAATATGGCACTAAATGGGATTGTTGTGCTGCACTTAGGGCAAGATGCCTGTAGAATGTTATTTATCCCTGTTTTCCCTCACTCTAGGTGTCAGAACGGAACAGGATCTCTATGTGAGGCTCATTGATTCTGTCACCAAGCAGGTGAGCAAGGCTGATCTGTGCCATGCTGTCCTGTCCCACCTCATCCTTCCTATTTGCTCTGTATTTCCTTGCATGTTTTCCTTCTCTGCTTCACTTTGGTCTCTTGCTCAGCTGTGTCGCAGACCCGTTTTGGAGGGTAATTGAAAACTGTGCTCTTAAGGCTCTTTTTTCCCTCTGTGGACTGTAGGTTTTTATCCACCTAAAGCTGTTTTCCCTGCACATAAAGGGGAAGGTGTTTATTTGCAGGTGATGGTGAGCAGTGGTAAAATTCCTTCCCCTCACATCTGAATATTCTCAGGAATAAATAACCCCTGATGCTCCTGGCTTACCTCTTCTCTTAATTTTTGTAGCCTATAACGTACGAAGGTCAGAACAAGAACCCCGAGATGTGCAGAGTGTTGCTCACCCACGAAGTCATGTGCAGGTAAGATGATTTTATTAACACATCATTTGTGAGCTTTGCTTCTTAAAATGCTGGAAGAGCCTCTCCAAGGAAATTTTAGGTAGCAAGAGTTTGAATTTGTCGTTTGTTTATTTTGTTGTTGACTCAGAGAGGATCTTTGTGTAGGAAGACTTTCTCTTTACATGGATAATGCTTGCTTGGGTTCAAAACAGAGGTTTGGGGGGGTTTCCTATTTTTTTGCTATTCATTTTTCCTGCAGGAGATTCAGCAACCACAGCTGCACTATTTTTGTTTAAAGAAGGCCTTTGCATATGTTGTTTAGATCAAGACTTTTATATGCTTATTGCTCCTAAAATTTCATCTCACCTTATGAGAATGAGCAGTTTAACTTATATATTTTACCAGGAAATTGCAAGATGTTCTTAATATAATTTCCTTTGGTGAAATATTTTAATTTCCTTAATTAAAGTGGCATCATTACTGTTCTTTAATTCTGGGCAGTTCTACCCCAAAAGAAAAAAACCCTCAAACCCTTCCTTTCTATACATGTGAAAAATATTTAGGGGCTTTCTACTTTTTAATTAAAACAACAACAAAAATGACACTATTTTTTTAGCATTTAAATTTATAAATTAGAGGGTCAAATGACTTGAGGATGTTTTTAATAACTTCTGTATAAGTCTGAACTTACATGTACCTTATGTATATATGTCGTGCTTCCATGGTAACTTATTACTTTTCCTGTTCTTGGGTAATTAAATTTTTTTAATACATATAATAATGCAGTCAATGTTCTTGTATTAAAATGTGCATAGAACATTCATAAAACAAGAGGCAAAACCCATTCGTGACCTTTATTAAACGCAGTTGGTGATTTATTGTATCAGTGGGAGAGGGCTGTTGGACTCGTTGCTTCTTTCAATGGTGCAGCTTGCTACTTGACTTTTTTTTTTTTAAAATTAAAGTAGCCCTTTAAGTTAATGTAGCAGTGAAAGAAGCTTATTTGGACAGAATTTTTATCAAGGGGAAGTCTTAGTTTCTGTACCTAATTATGTCAACAATTCCATTACTTTTTAATATAATATGAATCAGGTATTCAGTATGAAACAAATGTATTGTTTCTCTGTTGTGCGTAGCTCTCATTAATTAAGTAAATGAGCTTTTGACCAGTATTTCCATATTTGTACCCAAACACAATGTATATCACATATGAGGGATGCATTGGGTGGGCTTTACAAGGACCTGGTGATGCAGTGAAAAGATAAAGGTGTATAAGTGACTTTCTGGCACATCTAGAACTTGGGTATATAATTATATATACATATATATATATATATGTATGTATGTATTTATATGTATATATGTATGTATATCTGTGTGCATTCATGTTGTTGAAAGGTTTCATTATAACCAGGTGAAAATTAGAAAAGAAATCTGATTTCTTGTGCAATTGTGTTGTGGCTTGTGATAACACCAGAGCAGTCAGCCCCTTTCTTGTCTCCACTCTCCCTGCACAGAGTGCAGTTACGGTTTGGAAGTTCAAGTATTTCAGCACCTTCTCATCCAAAGGGACTTGTTTGATTTAAAATTAATTTGGGCTTTCCCTCTGCTTCCTCTCCCTGCCCTTACGGTATCAAATGCTCTGCTCAGCTTTGATATTTCTGAGCTCCACTGATGCCTGCAAACCTCCTCCGTGCTTGATTTAAGGTAGTGTTGCACAAATCTAAGCTATTATTCAGATTATTCTCAGCTCTGCTGCTTGATAGATTAACCAAGGAAGAATTACAACTCAGGGACATCCTTCCCATGTAAAACACAGATTAGTGAAGGGAATCAAAAGCGCTCTGTAACCTAATGAAGACATTTGATTTTAAATGTCGTGTTTTCCTGAAGTATCTCTGAGCAGGATGCGATGTATTCTGAAGAGGCATTACACACATCGCTTTGAATAATGCCAGGGGAATGGCTCCAACTCTAGTTAAACTTGACATTTTATTTTATTTCTTTTAAGTACAATAATCAAATTTTCCTCATTGTGTGCTGCTTAAGTGGCAGCATCAATTTTTAAAGCCTCTAGTTTAGTTTGCATTAGGAACAGTACATAAAATTTTAATGCACTGTACCCACTCTGCTGTCGAAATTGATGCCTACTGCTTCTGAAAAGGAAAACAAGAAGGGTCTGTCTGTCTTTCTGCTCCTCTTCCAATCATCCCTATTTGAAGGTAGGGTTTTTTTGGGGGGATTTTTCTGTACATAACCACACATGGGGATATATTTTGCCGTGTGGAGATGAGCTCCTCTGAAAGTGCCTGTGTCTCCCTCAGACAGTGACAGATGCCTGCTTAGCAGGAAAGTTGTCTAAATATTGATATGGCTGCACCAATCTGTCATAGCCATTGAAAGTTCAGCTCTCAATAATTAGTGCTTCCAGTGCAAGGCTTGATTTATTCATTTCCAATCTGAATTTTTTTTTCCATTTGGCTTCTTATGGCCTAATAGGAACAGTTCTTATTATAGGTGGGTTTATGTAGAATAACACAATCCTGAGGCCTGGAAATCAAGGTAAAATACCTTCCTCTCCTGGAATAACTCCCCCCCCCGGCCCCGTCCCAATCCATCTTCTTCCTTTTCTTCCAATTATCCACTAAGAGGAAACTCGTTGTTATGCTGCTGCCCTACGCCCTCAATGCTCAGAGGGTTAAAAGGTATTATAATTCGAACAGAAGTAGTCTCAGGGTCTACAGCTGGCTAATAACAGAGTTGTATTGAGTGCAGCGAGCCCCACAGCTGTGACTTTCGCCACAAGGCTCAGCCTAGACGGGAGCTCTAATCAGCTGGGCCAGGCGGCCGCTGGGGCCGTGCCTTTATCGGCCAGATGGTGTGAATTTAGATACTTTTGTTATGCAATTGCAGGGAGGAGCTGGGCAGAAGAAAACAAAACAAAGGCCACCATGCTGTGAGCTTATTTGAGTTTGAAATTAGAGACAGATTTTTTTAAATTTTTTTTTTTTTTTTGGTGTTGGGGTGAGGGGAGGGAAGTTGAGGGATGAATGTTAAAACCACTTTAGTCAAGTACGAGGAGAGGAAAGGATGGAAGTTTGGCTTTGGCATGAGGCTTCTGGGATGCTCAGTTTGTAGGGCTGGGGTTGTCTCTGGGAGCTTTCTGGGTTTGGTTTTAGTTTTTTCTGGACCATTCTTAACATAAACCATCATTTTCCCCAAGTAGATCTAATTAGAGGGGAAAGTATAACAACAAAAGATGTAGAAAATCATCTTAAACCTTGATATTCTTGTCTTAAGTGAATGAGCATCTCTAAAAGTGTGTTCCCAGCCCAACACCGTAGCAGAAATGTAAATGTTGGTGAAGTCATGCCAATAATTTGCTTGAAGAGAATATTGAAGGCTTGATGCTGGACCACCAGAGTTTGGAGATTTTGGCTTGGACTGAAATTGGAACCAGTCAATTCTGTTACAGACAGCACTTGTGAACCCAACAAGTGGAGATGTTACTGCTTGGATATGGGGTGAAACACTTGGAAATGGAGATTTAAGATTTAAGAGGTATTTTTGCTAAAATGTTGGGCTGGAACATCCTTAGTCCCACTCTGATTTATGTGCAAACAGTAATTCCTTCACTGGAAGTGGCTCTTCTCCCTCACCAAGATTTTTTTTTTTCATATATTTGGGCTCAGAAAAGTACCATGGTCAAAGGGAAAAAGTCTATCACTTACAAAGGTCTTTACACAACTGTGATAGAAATGTAGATATCAGTAAAATATTTGCAGAACTTTAGGTGCAAGCCACAGTTTCAGAGGGAAAATATTTGAATATTACAAATATAAAGTTCAGAACTGCAATAATGTGGAAGTAGAAATAAAACAAGATGCACTTGTTTCTGAACCCAGCTGCATTGTGCTCAGTCTCACAGAATTCATCCTAAAACACTCTGTCAAGAAGTGACACCATCCCTGGAATCACTACAGAAATATTTTTAAAAGTGTGTCCCTTTTTTCACTTTATTATAACGGCCAGTAAAGCAGCAAAGATTTTATTCCAAATGTTATTTTCCATGTGTTGCTATATTGGACATGTCAAAGTACATCCCAAATTCATGTTTCTTTGAGAGGATTTTCTGCTTTTTTGGGGAGTTTATTAAAATTTTCTCCTTTCGGAAGCATCTCCCATCTTGGTTCCCGGTATAAAAACATTCCATTCTTTCTGAACACCGATTAGGCAGTGAAATCCATAAAAGATGCACTTAAAATAAAGTTGGGAGAAGGAGGGAGGGTGATCTGTGCTGGTGTGAATTACCAGAGCTGCACTGAAGTCGATGGAGCCATGACAATTTACAGCAGCTACAGGGGCTGCCCCAGGGATTTTAAAATATTTAGTGTATCCTTTTATTTTAAAAGGAGTAGCATTGATGAATAAGTGCAGGTTTGAGGCAAGGGGAATGTAGGAATATTGAAACAGTTAGAGCTGCTATTCAAATAGATCTGCTCCTTCCAGCTCATCTGGCTGGGCAATTCCACCCCCAGAGCAGGAACTTCCTGGAAACTGAAGGAAATGTTGGGAGTTTTCATAGCTGAAAGAGGGTTTGTTGTCTAAATGCTCATTTTAGGCATTTATAATTGAATATTAGGCATATCAAGAAAAAAATCCCCACTTTACTATTTTATTCTGCCTTTAATGAATTCAAGTATTTTATTTATTTCTTTATATTATGCTATTTTATGTTATTTTATTTTATGTTATTGTATGTTATTTTGTGTTATTTTATATCATTTTACGTTATTTTATTTTATTTTATTTTACTTGGAATTGCTCCCCAGTTGGAAAGCTCTGATATTCAGAATGCTTGAGAATTTTGCAAATGCATTCAGCACCCCTGTACAATAACTCACCAAAATTTCTTCACCCCATGTGTGTAAATTTAAACAGAAACCTCTGCAGAATGTGGAAAATATCTTCTAGAAATACATCTGATCTGGTGACTTCTGAGAGTTGTGGGACTTCTGATAGAGACTTTTTAAACTTCTGGGTGCCTCCATCCTCCCCATCCCATGCTGGCTTTGACTAGAACAAAAAACCTGAGCATGAAAACAGCTTAAATCTTCTCTGTTGCTTCAGATTATTAAAAGTGAGGATTTCAGAGCAAGGAGTGTTTTGAAAGGCTCTTTAACTCCTGGTACTCAGCTACTGTATGTGCAGGAGCATCACCCATGTCTGTGATTATATCAATGGAAATAATGACCTGTCTCTTGATTTAAAAATTTTTATTATTTTTTATTATAATTAATATTATCCTTGAGCGTGTATAAATTAATACTTAATCTTAAGGGTTTATCACTGAAACAATTGCAAAGGGATTGCAAAAGCCAACCTGAAAAAATCTCTTCAGATCCTTTGTAGGATCTAAATATGTTCAGTTTCTGCCTTTTCATAGAGTGCCTGAAGTTTTCAGTCACCACATAAAACTTGGATATTTAATAATAAAAAAATACGGTAATATAAAAAAAATATTGTTGGAATCTACCAAGCCATTAGATTGCTTATAGTCACTTCTAACACCTTTTGAGGGACTTTTCACCCCACATAACCCGTTTGGTCCTGCCTGTAATGACATTATGACATCTGTTAATCACTTATTAGACCTTTATAAATATCACCTCAATCTCCAGTGTGGCCATATTGCTGCTCATTTTGGCTGGGTGAGTCAGAATGGATTACAGGGAGCTAAGTGCCAAGCTTCAGCTGGAACCAGCCAGAACTTAGGCACCAATTCCCTTCGTTTTCTCTTCTGGAAAGCAGAATTTTTATCCTTCCAGGCATATATCGAGGTTTTCTGCCAGACTTTGACCTGGTTCTTTGCTCTCAACTGTCCCAGTGGTTCTTTAATTTTGGTTTTATTTTCCTCTTCAGTCGGTGCTGTGAGAAGAAAAGTTGTGGCAACAGAAATGAGACTCCATCTGACCCTGTGATCATTGACAGGTAGGAGATGAATCCTCATTTTCCTGCAAAAGCATCTCAAAATTGTTGTTTTTCACTTTGAATCATCTGAGGTTGTTTCTTACTGGTTATCTGTCAATGTCTGCTATTTGGGGACCTTGACAAAATTTACGTTTATTTTTAAAATGAAATTCTGTTTTTATTGTGACCAAATATCCCATGTGTGCACCTGGAGCATTCTTTCCTCACCAGGGATGGGATCCAACTGTATTACTGAGACAGATAAAGCTTTGAGCAACCTGGCAGCTTCAGTAATGTTCTTTAACAAAAGAACAATATTTTCCTAGAAATGTGGGAAGAAAGGGAGGGGTAAAAAGGCAAAAATGTAACATTAAATCTGACAGGTTGGAGACTGTGAGCAATTTTATGTAGAACAGCTTCATGTATTACTCAGTTTCAGTTCCAGGTTTAGGTTCTTTTGCTAGTTTTTAGGTCAATAACATAAATGGAGAGAACAGCAGTTTGTTAAACCATGAAGTGGCACTGTAAAAATTGTGTGTATTAGAGGGAGCTTAGAAAACTTCCTTGTGGAACTCACTGACATGGAAGGGTTTGAAATCTGGAGTTCAGCAAGGCTCAGACAGGGAAAATAAAAACAGGCAGAGCTGCTTCAGAAAGGAGCACACAGTCAAGGGCTCCAGAAGGGGAACAGTAAATAAGGAAAAGCCAGGAAGAAAATGTTTTCCCCCTGATTATTCTGTAGTAACTGTTAAAGGGTTCCTTTGCCCTAAAGCAGATGCTACAAGAGAGCTGATGCTGGAGTGGACTGATTTTTTTTAGAGTCAGTTTTTATGCCTATCTGTGTCTGGCCTGTTCTGTCTCCTTTCTACTAAGCTTTATTTGTCACAGTATTTCTTGTGGACTTGTTTTGGCACTCAGAGCAATAAAGCTGGTTTGAATAATGATCTGCAATAATTTCTTTCTTTTTTTTTTTAAATCACAGAGTTAATCTAAATAAGTTTTGAACCCTGATGAGGTGATGGGTTCTCCTTCTCCCTTTACTCCATGGTTTTCCCTTTTAATTCTGTGCTCACAAGCTCTGGTTGGGGCCAGAGTTTAAAGTTGCAGTGAAATGGACTCTTTGGGGAGCAGAAGTCCTGGATGTGTCATCTTGACCTTTCCTATGAAATTTTGAGCTTATTTTTGGCTGTGTTGAGGCTTGGTATGAATGTGCATTTGGGAACTTTCCAGCCTGCATTCTGAATTTTCTGGGAAACAGTTTGGGATGGAAGGCCCTGGATTTGCCCCTGGATTAAGACCTTGACAGGAACAGTTCCTACCCCAGCTGAATTTGTAATCCTGATCCATCTGTGTATCCTCATGCAGAGTGAAGATTCTGATGCTTCCTGGGGGGCTTTGGTATCTGCTGATGTAAAATGAAATGGAAACTATGAGAAAGGACAGGGTTTTTCTTTCTAACAACTGTGTGTAAAATGTGCATCACAAGTCACTCATTGTGCTCAGTGAGTCCCAACCTTTTCTAATTTCCTCTAAGACCTCTTCTAACTTCGTCTGGACCTCTCCTAATTTGTTCTGAGCCCAGAACTCTTTTCCTGCCTGCCCTGCTAACAGCAATAGACATTCTATTGGCATGAAAGCATCCTCCAGGCTCAGTTTGGCAGTTCCTTTTTGTGTGTTGGTTCTTCCCTTTCTCTTGTGTGTGTGTGTCTCCATTCCAGGTGAACTCTGGAGCTCAGTGAGGGTAGATGAGGGAAATAAATAAGGGGTGCAGCCTGATAAAGCTGCTCCATTTGGTGTTGAAGGCAGTCACTAAATCAGATTTAGGCCCCAGAGAGAAGAATTTATCCCAGCTCTGCCCTGCTGTCTGGAGGAGGCTTGGCTTGGTGAAAGAAGCAAAACTCAAAGCTAGATATTTTTCTTTTTTTCTACCACTAACCGGTGGTGCAGCATCAGGAGAGTGACGACTCCTTCTGGCAGAGTTATTTCTGTTCCACTTCTTCATGCAGTGAAACGGGGCCTGAGGAGTGAGGGATAATCCTGTGTGCTGCATCTCCATCAACACATTAAATGCAAACAAAGTAACAGAGTTGTGCTGTGCCTGTCTGTGCACAGAAAAACCCTTGGCTTGTCTGTCACCCTCACACACCTCCACAGCACTGAAGTACAACAGCTCGGGAGTTTAACTGCACACTCCACTCCCCTAAAACACACCCTGTGGGGTAGTTTTTTATTGTTTTTCTAACAAGGAGAGAGTCCTGTGTGCTCTGGACTATCTGGGCAGAAGTGTTTTGATTTATTTAGGTGGTTTTCTATGGCTTCTTTAAAGGAAAACACCCCTACTTAGGGACTTGGCAGCAGGTGGAATTTAATTTCTGAAGTGCACCTTGCAGCAATGTGGGTTAATAAATATGGTGATATTTTCAGGTCAGTGATGTCTTCATGGTGGGTTACTGTTAAGTTAAAATGAACTACAGGTTTTCTTTAAATAGTGATTGAAATACAGGTGGTTTTCCCTGGTGTGAAATGATAGGTAAATGTAAAAATCTGCCCTGTACCAACCCAGCTGTAACATTGTCTCGTGTCTCTGGAGAAGGGGAAAAAAGGAAAATGGAGGGAGAAGAATTGCAAAACCACCTTTGTGTTATACAGAGCTCAATCTAAGCAGTGTGGGCAAAGTGAAACAGAATTTCCAATGAATAAAATTCCAGAATCTTTGAGATTGGAAAGGTCCCCGAGGTCATTGAGTTCAACTGTAACACCACCATCAATATAGTGATTTTCCCTTTATCTCCCCCACTTTTTAACCTGCTGTGTGCTGGAGGGAGGCACAATTCACTGGTGTTCACCAAATCCTGGGGACTCATCTCCCTGTTTAAAAAGGAAGAAATAGTTCAGTGGGAAAAAAATGTCAGCCCTGTTGTTGTTGTTGGGCTTTTTCTTCTCCTTGAAAGAATTCCAAAAGTTCTGATGCTGAATAAAACATTTTTGCAGTGACCTTTGCTCTGGGGACTGGATTTAGATCTGAAGGCCCTTGCAGTTATTTTTCCACTCCCTCTTGGAAATGAGAATGTTTCCATATGAAAGGGAACTTCTCCACTGAAATTTAGTGTGTGCCCTTTCTTGCTGGCAGAGATCTGCTGGATACATTGGAGTATTTTAGTTCCTGTGATGTTCTGAGCTGGAATTCCAGTGTAACTCTGGTCAGAATTTGATTTCAGAGTGATGCCTCTGATTTAACAGGGATGGCAGAGCTCATATCCTGCAGTGCTGCTATTACAGGTATCCAAAATTGTGAATTCCACTGGAGCACAGGGCTGGAAGGACCTGGGATTGCATTTTTAATCGTGAAGCACTTGCACTCCGAGGTTTTGGATAACATGAGCCATAATCAGTTCTCAAAATGTCACAGCAAGCTTTAACTTTGTGTGCACAACCAGAATTAGTCAGAGCTAAGTTGGTTCTGGTGTGTTCCTGTGGTGGATTCCAGCTCTGGTGGATTCATCCTGGATTTCTGCTTGCCTTTTGAAGTTGATCTCTGTGGAATTGGTTGGTTTGAGACATCAAAAATGCAAATTATCTTTTTTCCCCCCTATCTCACAGCTGAAGTGGTGCTTCTTGATGTTCCTGGTAGTTCCTTGAAATTGGAGAGTGAACTTTGTGTTTCCTTTATGGAAATCACAGACAGGGATATGAGATGCAGGGGCTGGGGGACTTTTGGATGGAAGAGTGGAAGCTCATTCCTTTGAAGATGGCACTTCCAACTGAAAACTGTATTTTGTTACACCTCTGCTAGAATTACTCAGTTTGTTGCCTACCCTGCTTATGCAAATAAAAAGAAACTTGGTGTTAGGATTAAGAGGTTGTGGAAGATGCAAATTAATTTAATTAATTACTTTACTGCAGATTTCCTCTCTCATTGTAGGTGAGTTGTGTAATTTTGGATATAAATTCATCAAATGGCAATGATCTTTTGATTTTTTAGTTTTCTTTGTATTCCTTGAAGATTCAGGCTCTTTAGAGGAGGTTATTTTGTGTGCTCGTTACTCTTAATGCTTTACTGAGTTTACTGAAGCTGTGGTTTAATTGAAGCCTCTGTGGCACAAGGCAGAATTGGTGTGACTTTTTTAGATGAAAAATTTGCTTTTTTGGTTTTTTACCTTTCCCCCCTCTCCTTTTCTAATAGAGAGAAACAGTCCAAAGAAATTTACATGTAATTCAAATGAAACCTCTTAAACAGTCAAAAATTTTTAGGTCATTCACACAAAACATCTTAATTCAATTAAAAATGCAGCATGGCTAGGGTGGGACAGAATTTTTTGTTCCTACGAGGGAAACTCCTTGGAACAGCACAAAAACCTGGGAGCACAAACCCTGTGCTGTTTGTAGCTGCTGCCTCCATGGTCCTCTGCTCCCTCTGGGCCCATGGAACGAGGCCTTTTAGCTCAGGTTCTTTCAGAATCTGAGACATTGGGTCCAATTCCTTCTATTTTAACTAAACTACTTTTCCTAAACTGTTCCTAATTGTCCCGGGAAGAGTCTCTGGTGCGTGTTGCATGTTTTATTAATTTATTTATTGTGATTGTTGCTGAGGAGGGAATGGAGGAGATTGGCGTGGGTTGTTGGGATGCAGACCCAGTGTCATGGAGTGTCCAGTGTCCCCAGCTGGACCAGCACCGGGCACGCTGCTTTGGTGGTGCTGAAGGGCAGCAGGGACCAGCTGCCACATGCTGCAAGAGCAAAATTGAGGCTTTTGTAGTTTTTATTTAACAAAAAGCCATATCAACCCAGGGCCTGAGCACAGCTGGCAACTTGTCAGCCTCTCTGGGAAGGAGCAGAGAGCCTGGGTTACACCCCTGTGCCATGGGGGTCCATCCTGTCACGTGGAATTGGGGTGCAGTCCCCTCCCTCCCTGCTGCAGGGACAGAGGGCTGAGCTCTCCCTGGCTGCCTTGCACGTCCCACAGGCACTAAAACTCACTTCAGGGTTAATAGGGATGGGCTTTACATCTCCTGTGTGTGTGTCCCTCCCTGTCTCCCTCCCTCCCCACTTCCCTCTCCCTGAAAACACAAAAGAACACATAGATGAATTTCATTTTGAAGGATCTAACTTCAAATAAGTGCAGACTTCTGACCCTTTTTTTCCTTTTTTTTTTCTCCTTTTTTTTTCCTTTCTTTTCTCTTTTTCTTCTTTTTCTCTTAATCTCAGCCATCTGAAAAGGACTTTATCCCTTACACCTTCGTTTTGGGGTGATTCCAAAACCCACTGGGTAGCACATGGATGTTTTCTCATGCTCAGAGGCAGAACAGCAAGACTGGAGAGACCTGGACTAAATTCCCACTGAAAGTTGCTTGCCCTGTCACCTTAAGTGACACAAGTCTGTGCCTCACTTTCCCCCTTAATACAAAGCATTAGCAACTACATGGCTGTGGAAAATGGTTTCAGATCCTGGAATAGGAGTTTTTGGGGCCTATTTTTCACATTCCTGCTGCCAGGAGAATTTAATCTGCATGGCAGAGTTTGTTTGTTCCTGTTCTGCCCTGTTCTCTGTGGCCCTTGTGAGTCTGACAAATCAAAATGAATGTCTGGGATCTGTTGCAGCTGTAGGGTGAAACCAGGAGCCCTTCTCAGCTCCCTGTGTGCCCCAGTGCCCCCTTCCAAGCCCCCAAAACCTACAATGATCTCTCCCCTTGTCCTAGGGAGTCAAAGTCCTTTGTTCACTGCTAAACCCTGCTCTCCTGCAAAGAGCTGCTGTTGTGCCATCTGTCTCTTTATGAATTTTTTAGTAGACTGCATGTTTGTGGGGAGTCAGTAACTTTAAAGTGCACTATCCCAGCCATTTGACAACTGGTTCTCTTAGTGCCTAATTTGTTTGTTTCTTTTTATTTTCCCCTCTCTTTTAGACAAAAAGAAAATTCTTTACTAGTTTGCTGTCCAAAACATCTTGAAATCTTTGATGCGTGCAAACACTTAAGGCTTGTAAATGGACTAAACTGGAGAGTAGCTTATGTCATTTAATTTTTTTCATTTAATGTTGACAAACAACAGATTTTCCAACAAGCTGGTGAGTTAGAAGAAGCTTAAATACCTTTTTGAGTGTGCTGGGAAAATGAAGAATGCACTGGTTGGGTCTGTAGAAGTCCTGGGTTCTGCTCCTTTCTTCCCATCACAGTCCCTGTATTTTTGTAGCCATTTACAGGGTCTGTGTTTAACTATGAACAACGTATATGATTTTCCGACTTTCCCTGATAACACAAAGACACAGTTGCTGAGAACTGATGTGTGGAAATACTCTCATGATGTGCAAGAGCATTGCTGTCACAGTGAAGATGCTTTTTGGAGCAATTTGTACAGTTTCTTTCCCTCAGGACTGTTGGTTGCTGCTGCCTGGGCTGGAGGTGCTGCTGCTTCTGGAATGGAGCAAGAAATGAGATGGGTTTAAATCACTGCTGGTTTCAAGCACAGATTATTGGGCAGTTAAACAGAGCTGGAATCTTATTTCCAGCAGTGTTTTGCGCAGATTTTCTCCTGGCCATGTGCTGTCACTGTGGGTATCTCTGCCCTCCAAACAGAGAGATGCCCTTTGGGATGTGTTAGAGGGAACACATGTGTGGGAGTGCCCACCAATATTGATCACTTCAGTTCCATTAAATCTATAACTAGAATAGTTAGCTCATGTCCTGATCTGAGAACTGTGAGGGAAACATGGCTGAGCCTAAGCAAGGGCACATTATATAATTAAAAGAAATAAAATCTAACTATTGCTACACTGCCTGGAAGCCTTAAGAAAATAAGCCCAATGAAGACAAGGCCCAAAGGATTTTAGCAGTTCTGCATAAATCAGATCAGCTTCCCTGATGCTCTAGAGCACCTTGGACACAAGCATGGATGGATTCCAATCTTGTTAGATCAGTTGAGGTAAAGACAGTGACAGTGCTCAGGCTAAATCCTGCATGAGCAATGCAAAGTTGGGAGTAAAGTTTACACATCATGTTTCTTTTCAAATTGAGGCTTTTTCCTGTAAATAGGAGAATTTGGTCCAGTTTGTGCTGATAAACAGTGAATGAGGAGGTTAAGGGGCTGCTGACCTCACGAGGACAGAGAGCAGAGTAAGGAGCCTTTGGAATCAATGAGGTTGGTAGTACCGGAAAGAGGAATAGAAAACAAGTTTCCCATGGACTAAAGCACCTCTGGGAATAGAAGCTGATGATAAATTCACTGTGCAAACAGCACAGAAGAAATTCTGGGTATGTAGAGCAGCAGTGTGTGACATGGGATCTCCACAGCTCCACTCCTTGGGTCTGCGTTTCCCTGGCTCCACCTGCACTCATCAGTGAAAATGCCAATATTTCAGAGTATTTGCATCCTAATGAAAGCATCGTCTGTGTATTTATGACCTGAAATACTCCTCCTTCTCACTTTTGCACTCCTCTCGGCCTCTGTCTAGACCTGGTTTTATGGACTTGTCACTTCATCTGCCCTAAGCTTTTTAGTTACTGCCTCTTGCTTTCCTTTTGAACCTTTTGTTTCTCTTCATCCCTTCCCTCTGTGTTCCTCTCACCATCTGTTTCTGGTGGGATCTCCCATATTTTCTGCTCTGTAAACATCCCAGGCTTTCAGCCTCTCTGAACTGATTTCTTCGCCTCGAAGTTCTCCCAATTAATGTGTTCCTGCTTTCAGATAGGATATGAAACAATTTGTCTTGCTTAGAACATCACCCCACATCCTTGTGAAGAAGAGATTAAGACTGAAAGTACATAATGTGCATCTGAAGCTTAAATCAAGTTGGAGATGTGATTTTAAAGCTATTAAAGTTATATGACTTGCCCAAGATGTTGTAGGACACACTCCACATGAAGGAGTGGAATCCAAGTCTTGTATTCCAGGCTGGATCATGTAAGCATGTTCTGGAACAACATTTCCCCTCTGCAGCTGTGATTCACATTCCCATCTTTCTCTCTGGTTTGGATCTTTACGCTGCTGTCATCCCAGCCATCCTTCTTTTTCCTCCTTATTATTTTTCCTTTTTCTCCCCATCTACTCTGCTACTTTTCCTCACAAATAAGTGCTCATGTCTCCATGGGCATCCCACTTAAAGCTCCCCATTTGATGGCTTTTCCTCCAAGTGGAGTCCATTGAGCTTGTAAATTGTATTGGATCAGTGAGCCCATAATGAGGCTTCTAAGTCCAAACAGTGCAAGTCTGCTGGGATTTTATTGTTCATAAAGCTCCTTCCCTGGGGAGTGATAGAGCCATTAGGTGTGTGCTGTGTTTAATATTTGGTCATGACAGGAAGCAATAATCTTCTATCTTTTACTGTGGCTCCTGAGTTGTTTTTAAGCAGTCAGCTTATTTAGTCTCAGTGGCTGTGAACCCATTAGGCAAACAGCTCTTCCCTCCATGAATTTGTGTCTTCCTACAAAGGCAATAGCCTCAAGAAAATAAAATAAAGTGGCAACTGGTTGCCCTGTGGTGGCTTTTAATCCCTCGCCCTTTTCAGTGGCTGTCACTGACAGGAGTTGACATAAGGCTGGTTTCACCAGAAAATGGCATTTTTCATGCTGAATGAGATTTAAAAAAAATTATTCCAGCAAAGAACAACCACCAAAGCTCCCATTTGCATGCTGTTTTATGGGTCTGGGTATTTATTTTGTGCAAATCCATAATTTATTTCAGTGGAGGCAGCAGGAAGGTTGTATTTAAGTATTCCAGAAGTGGTTTTATATCTATATAAACAGAAAAAAAAAATGAAAACAACAGTTTTGGGTATAGCCTGTAGGAAGCTTCTCTGACTGTTCTTCCCTTGCATTCCCAATGCTTCCCTCAAAGAACCAGGCAATTTTCTCCCTGGAATGTGAGAGGAATTCTGCACATTCTGTGTTCTGATTGTACCACCAGGCTGCTTTTCACCCTGATTATTGCAGGTGTTCCCTTGCTCTCTGCTTAGGTCTCTTCCATTGCTCCAGGGGAAAAGTTTTCCACTTCCTCATTTCCCCTCTGGGTCCTTGTTTTGGATCTCTGCAGCTCAGTGGGAGAGGTTTGTATCAGAAAGGGAAAAAATAATTGGCTGGCTCTGTATCCCAAAGCTGTTGTGAGGGCACAGAAGCGTGAGGTGGGTTTGCAGTAACCAGGAACACTCATGTTCTTTTTCCAAACCAAACCTGAGGTAGATCCTGGAGTGTTTGGGAAGAGGGAGGGCAATTCCAGAGGTGCTTAAAGCAGTTGAAAATAGGACACAACAAATACATGAAACCAGCTCATGACATAAGGAAATTAAAGCTGAATGCTGATGTCTTACAAATAATATTTAATTAATTTTTAAGAGGTGTGCTTAGGTTTTCCTATCATAAAAAGTGATTTTAAATGGATCCTGGTTCAGCAAAGCAATTAACACTTCGTATTATCTAGCATCAACATGAAGAAGGGTATATGTAAATAGTTTAAATGAAGTAAGTCCTGAAAAGAAAAGTGAAACTGAAAAGTTTGATATCTGGGCTCTTTCTTCCTTTCAGAGTCACAGCGTTTCTGTAAGAAAATTCAGATCTTGAAGTTGCCTTTTTTTGAAAAGATGAAATTTGAGTTTCTTGTGTTTGCATGACTCTAAACCACAAAGTGCAGTTTTGGGTGGCTGATAAGGCTGAGTTCTGCCTTTTTCTACACCCATTTACCTTTAATTTTTACTGTGGAAATGATCTTGGAATTTACGGCTGCTAGAAAGTTCCCTGGGTCTTCAAACTTGCGTGTGCTAGATTGTAATCTGGATTAGGAGTGCTTAAATATAAATTGTAATTTGGATTAGGAGTGCTTGAATTTGGTTTTCTAAGTCTCTATTCTCTTTGGGAATGTGGATGCTGAGGGCCTGGAAGAAAAGTAACCATAACTTTTCCAGCTGAATCCCTGCCAATGTAAATCCTTCCCCTTGATGCTGACAAAGTATCTGATTAGTCAGAATCCCCCTGCTAAAGAGGGGAGAAAAAGCTATACAGTGTTGTGTCGGTGTCACTTGGTCACACAGAACCTCAAAAACAGCCCCATCCTTTTGGATGTTTTGCATGTTGGGGTTTTTTTCCCTTTTCCTCTTTATCTGAAACATTTCCCAGCATTCCTTCAGGGACATCTGGTTCTCTCTTTTTCCAGCTTTCCTTTGGTGTCTTCAGAAAGCATCACTGCCAGTTCTTTCTCTGCAGCCAAACAGCACAGGTAGGACACTGGTCCTGCCCAGCAATTTGCCTAAAATGTTGTTGCCTTTCAGAAGCAGAGAAAGAAACAATTTCTGGGATGGGGAATGTGAGTGTGTACCCCTTTGGTTTTATTTTTACAGGGAAATATATATATTATATATGCATACAATACAAGGTATTTAAAATAATACACCTTATATATTATATGTTATTATGTATTAAATTATTAGATATTATATTTTTTACAGACAAATATAACATCTTTGTTTTTACATGAAGTTCAGACTTTCTGCACTCATAAATTGATGGTTTTTTAAAATAATAAAATATAATAATAGAATTAAGGGTTGTAGTAGATATGTCAAAGAGGATTTAATTTAGAGTTACTTCTTTCATCCTGATTCCAGCATTCTGTAACCCCTGAATGAGTCTCTGTGAGGATATTGCTATACTTCAGATCTTTGGTGTGTGAAAGTTTTCCCTTTAACATTGCTGCAGCTGCAGGAGGGTATGAGGTTTGATCTTCCTGCAAGCTTTACTAAGAGTGTTAACAATAATAATTCATCTCTGTATCTTCCATCTACTTTACTTTTCTCTCTACCTGAGAAACCTCGAGCTGTTTCAGAGCTGTTTTGGGGTAGTGCTAGCAGTGGCAGAGCAGCACAGGGTGGTTTTTAACACACCAGTTCCACATCCCAGTATAAGAGCCTGCAGCACAACTGAGCTCATTCCAGGTACCAAACCTCCAGGATTGTACCAAAACTCCCAGGGTTTTGCTCAGGTCATGAATTGAGCGTCTCTGCCACCATCACCTCTCCCCCCAGACATAATATTTCAGGTCCATTGTGCCCCTGAACAGTGATGTTAAACCAAGACAAAACTGGATTTGACTTTCAGCCCCTTCCCCTCTGAGGCATGAAGTTGAACTTGGAGAATTCCCTGAGCCAGTTTCTCCCTGCAGCTGCTTCCAGCCCACACTGAAGCTCTGGACAGGAGTCTGCAGCAGGGAAGGAGATTGGCAGCTCCCTGCTGGAGCGGTGCAGGCTCCAGGAGGGAGGGATGGCTGTGGATAATGGACTGGTGCATCCACCCCAGGGGACTGGGAATGGGAAGTGGCACCCACTCCCTTCTCCTGTCACCCATGGTATGTCAAGTCCCCTGCATGCACAGGGCAGGCAGCTCTCAGTGACATAAACCTTCAGTTTTCAGTCTTAAGGACTCTTCCCCCATTGTCCCCAAAGGTCTGTGTGTGATGTTTCATCCCTGCCATGGTCCCTGTCCTTTGACACAGGGTGGTGGCAGCACATCCTCTATGTGTGTGCAGACCCACCTTGGAGCAGCACATTGTCCCTTTCTTGCAGTTCTTAGACACTTTCTTGTCTCTTTCTTGCATTTCCTAGCATAAAAAATGTCCCTTTCTGAAGGTTTGGCACTGTTGCAGATGTTTTTTATTGAGATTTTTGTGTTTGGGTGGGGAAAAGGGCTCTGGACTCTCATGCCCTGTGTCTCCTCATGTCACTGATACCGACTGTCAACATGTGTGGGTTGATTTTTCCTCTGGAGGAATTATCAGGAGACAAAGAGCTGTATTCCCACCTCTACCTGAGCCCCATCCAGTGCCTGGTGTCAGAGCAATATTGGAAGTCATGTCCTATTGTCTGTATGAGCTCTGCTTTGTGCTGTCTCCTGCAAAAAAGGGTCTGACATGTAAAACTTTATTTAATGGAGAATTATTCTGGAGACAACTGAAGAGCACTGTGCTGCAGGAATATTTTGGAGTACAACACTTAAAAGGAGATTGTAGTTTGTTAATTTGTGACCAAAAAAAATCAAGGTCCGACTTTTATGCTGTGGGTCCTCTGCACTTCATTGACTGCATTAAAAGCCTCAAATTTGGCTCTTGCTTATATTAATTTAAATATCTCTTTTTGGGTCCTCATATTTTAGGGCTGTCCAGGACAACTGTCCTGTTTTTCTTGTGTTCCAGCTATTCCTTCTCTATCCTTTCTCTCTGGGCATGCAGGGGGATTGTACTGTGCCTAAGGAATTGGAGTCCTGCTCTAGGCTGAGTCTGTAGCTGCTTCTTAAATAATGCAATAATTTCAACTTGCCCCTAATAGTGATTACTGCTATACATGGAAATGTATTTGTTTATTAAATGGACTCAAATGAAATGTTTATTTTCTCCCCACACCACAGCTGTTTGAACTATTGTGTGTAAAGTAATTAATAAAACTGAATAACCATTTAAATATTTTTTTAGTTTCCTAAAAGTTGTCTTCTAGTATTCTTCATAATTTTTTATATAACTGGCAAAACATTTCGGTAGGTTTTGTCACTTGTTGAAACTTTGAAAATAGGAAGCTTTTCTTTACAAAACCTGGTCCTATACTCAGCATGTTCATGCAGCATTCTAATTGTTTCACCAAGAAAAAGTAATCTCAGATTAAAAAGTAGAGATAAAATCCTTAATGAAAATTATTCTACTCTTATGCCCCAAATAATCCCTGCTAACGATGGGCTCTCTTGTTTCCAGCGTGCTGGTTCTAATTGATGTCATTTGATCTGATCTGTTTGCTGGGCACTGAGTGGCAACTGAAACATGAGATGGGTTTTGAAGGGTCTGTGTGAAAAAATTTACTGCCACAGTGGTGTCACTGCAGGGCTCCTGGCTGTGGAGGGAATTCCTGTTGTGGGCAGACACAAAAACTGGCTTTTACACCATTTTTGTTTGGCCCAGGTCTCACATCCCCAAATATTTGCAGTAAACGGCAGTAACCTCACTGCAGAGGGGCCAGGTGGGACACCTGAGTGTTCTTCTGCACTCAGGGATTCTGTAGGATCATCCCAATAATCCACATAGAAAACATCCCCTTATCTTGTTATATAGAAAATCCTCCTCCCTCGTCCCACTGAAAATTTCCCCTGTTCCATAGTCCCATCTCTGTCTCCTAAGCCATGTTTTCTCCTGGAGTTCACCATTGTTTTGCCAGCCCATCCCTCACAAAGCAGAGGTCACATCAACATGACCTCTTTGCTGGTATGAGGAGGCTGCTAAATAATTCACATGGCCAACTTGATTTCGGGGTCCACATTTGTTTTTTCCACTCTCCTAATCAAGATGCTCATTTAATTCTATTCCAGCACCTGTTCAGCAATTAACACCCTACAATTTGCATCTTACCCTGACATTTGCTATCTTTCCAATTAGTTTTTATATCAGTATAATTAGGTAGGGTTATTACAGTGCATCAAGCAGGGCTGAGGATATTCCCAAGCCTTTAAGCTCTTTCCCAGATTTGTTTAGGGAAGACACTAAGGGTAAACGGTTGATTAGGATCACTGTTTTTCTTCTTTATTCAGATCAGGAGAAAACTGTTTCCCCATGTGGCCCATGAAAGATCAAGGAAATATGTCAGTCTGTAAGAACTAATATTATGTAGTTCGTGACTTTTTGGTAAATTTACAGGGGATTAGGAGTAAGGGTCAGGCTGTGCAGTCCATTGCAGCAGCATTCACCAATACCCTTCATTATGCTCTTGCTTTATGTTAAGCTGAGCAACTTGCAACAATGATTTTAATTTTTACAATCAATTTTTTTTTAGTTGACATGTGGGTGAGACATCATAAAATCCAAATTAGAGGGTGACCTGACCATATTGAACACTTGGCTTAATTGGTAAAGACTCTGGGAGTGAAATGACTACTCCTAACACCTTTTAATTTAAATTTCACAGAAGGAAGGTCTTGCTGTTCAGCTGTGATTGGTTTGTGGGCTCCTTGAGTCAAAAATGGTCCTGCAGCCAATGTGGCAGCACAGCAGACCTTCCTAAAATTGCTGAACTCCAGTTGATCCCCCTTTGATAACCAGTGCTGACAGAAGGGAGAGTGATGTGTGTGTGGGGAAGTGGGACAGGAGAGGGGAGATCTATAGTATGGATCAGAGGGGAGAGGATTTTTTTCTTACTGGGTGGGACTGGAGGAAGATTCACATTGTGCTGGGGGAAGTGAAGACCTGGATAAAAAAAAACCCCAAAACTGCCACACTTCATGTCTGAATCTGGATATTATTCTGAGCTTTTCTGCAATGCACCCTAATGATGCTCTCCAGGCCTTGGCAGGGACCTGCTGGGACCCCAAAGGAGGGATCAACCCAAACTCTCCAGCCTGGAGAGAAGCAGAGCTCTCCTGTGCTGCGTTGGTACAAGAAGTTCTAATGTTTGCAAGTACACAATAGATTCACCCTTGCCCAACTTAATATTAATTACTGTAATGAGCTTCATCTCTCCACATTCTGTTGGGGTTTTTTTAATCTCCAGTTGCCTTATATTGGTATCTGAACAGGCTTAGAAAAATAGCTGGGTGAAACACCCTGAGGCAGCAAGGAAGAAGTGAGAGATTGTTTCATGGAGTGGGAAGAAGGGGTTGGATGTAAAGAAGGCAAAGCATGACACAGAGGCAATGGAATTCACTCCCTCTGACAGGGCACAGAACCAGCCTTGCTCATCTTCCTCCTCAACCTGTGAGTGCAGAATCTGACCTAATACCCCAAAGTATTCCTGTTTATTGCTTGGAACTTTGGATCAGACTGTACTGGTAGAAGTCCTCTCCTCAAATTACTAGAGGCAAAAAGGAGAGCAATTTAAAAAAAGGGACAAATTTTTGTGAGGGTGAAAACTCCTTTTGGGGAGAGCAGAATCAACAGAAGCCCCTCAGTGGATGCTGTGCCCAGCAGATTTCAGAGCTCCTGCTGTGAGCAGGCAAAGCTGCTTACCTGTGCTGACAGGAACTGTGGAGTGTCCTTTTCCCAAGGTTTTGTCTCAGCCAGGATCCTTGTTCTTGGGCTGAGCTGTCTGGATAAGAATGGCCTCTTTATACATTAAGTCCTACACATGAATGGCCATAAATGTGCTCTGAGAAATGGGGATGGATAATTTGTATAAATCTGATTTAAAAGGAGCAAGAGTCCATATTGAGGAAATTTTAATGGGATTTTTCAGCCTCTTCTGCTTAGCTGGATCCTCATCTAAGCTAAACCCTGAGCAGCAGATATTTTCCCTGATATTCACCCCTGTATCTTCTGTTAAAATCCGGAGCCTCCTGTCCTGGGTTGGTGGGTGGAGGAGAAAGTCACCAAACAATTCTGTTTAACATAACCATGCCCTGTTGTGCAGGATGGTGTCATTATCTGCTCAACTTGTCTGCACTGCAATCTCACACTTCATCCTTTCCCCTTAATAGATTTCAACTTGGAAGGTAAATGCACTTTGTCATTGGGGGGTAAACTGGGTAACACAGAGCCTGATTACTGTGGGCCAGCAAGACTTTATAACCATCCATCATTTAAGAGTTCTAAAAGGCTATAGAAACTTCAAATGGAGTGGCAGGAGGTCTTCTCATAATGACATTAGGACAGGTTCTGACGACAGCACTCAAGGGCTGAATTTTACCATTGCTGGTGGCAGACTGTCTTAACCAGCAGTTGGAAACCTTCTCTGAAGCTCACCTGCTTATTCACCAAGGTATTGGACTTCAAAAATTGAATCTTTAACTCCCCCATCACTATTTAGACCAGATCTGCCATGCTGCTTAGGAGTTTAAAACAGTAATTATAACCTAAATCTAATGTCTGGCTTGGAAATAGCAGCCTAAAGGCAGAAGTTGATGTCATAGAAATTGCTACCTCTTAAGCATTTTTAAAATGAAGCCCTCTCCAGCCTATTGCTTTTGAATTTAAGGATTCTGCTCTAGATCATTATATCTAATGTACATACCATGAGTGACCTTGTTCCAGGAGAGAGAATGAGATACATCTTTTATCAGTGTCCAAAGAGAAAATTCAACCTGCAGTGTCCAGAATGTGCTTGTGATGTCTTTCTCTGTGAGTCCTTCAGTTTTAGGTGGCTTTGTGAGTGGAATCAGAGTTATAAAAGTTGGGTCTTTTCCATCTGGATTAGGTCATCCCGTGTGCTCCCTGGTGTGGTCCTGCTCAAGAATCTCTTGCTGTATTTTATTAATTAATCTCCTGCTCTAACTTAGAGAGTTGCTTCCCTGAAGGCAGGTGTCCAGCACTGAAGTGAGTTATATCCACTGGCACAGGGATGTGTCAGACCCTCGGTTTGCTGTACCGAGGAATGGGAGAAGAAAGAGCTCAGTGAAGTAAATGAATAATCACATTAATGATGTTTGCTAAATCTCTCATCCAGTGCACCAGCCAGTGTAATTGCTTCAGAGCTTTGTGTGAAAGCCAGCAGGCTGATGGAGAAATATAAACAAAATTATTCCCTTCCCTTTATCCCAAACAAGAATTTAGCCATTAATAAGGGTTCTTTGTTTCCTAAAAGTCTAAAAATAGAAGGATGATGTGTGAGCAGGCGAGGTTTGTGTGTGTAATCAGTACTGGCTGCACTGCCAACTGTATTGAATTTACTTTATTTTGAGGGGATCTTCCAGGGCTTTTGCGGTTGTGTTCATGGAAATGAAGTTTCTCTGCATGAACATCTGAATATTTGTCTTTGAGAACCAGCAGTGATTAGTTTTGAGCTGTTTTTCCAACCCCAGATTTATCAACACATTATTAAACTGAAACTATGCAAAACTCTGCAAATCCCTTTTTAATATTTAAAAGAAAATTTGGGGGAAAGAATAATAATAAAGGACTACATGTTCAAAGTTGAAAGCAAAGTTTAAAATAAGACAGGAATCCTACAGGTTAGGTATCATCAGCAGGGTGTTTGACTTCTCAATTTTCCTTCTGTAAATCTCCTTGGGTGAGCTCAGTGCTTGTAAGCTGTCAGGTACAGAAGGAGGTGGCTGCTGTTTGGAAATAAATAAATTTGTAGGATGAGAGGTCACGCAAAATATTTGGGAGTTCTGTGGCTGGCACTGGGAGCAGCTGCCTGGATTCCCTCCTCAAGGTGTTGCTGTGTTATTTTGGGGGATGTTCAGGGGGGAAAGGGACAGGGAAGGGGGAACCCGGTGAGTGTTTTGCAGCTGGGAGCAGGTGACCAAATTGATGAGTTGCTTCTGTGTTTTGTTCGAGGAGGGGTCATGGAGGACAGAACAAAACCGTGTGCGGGGAGGGCTCTGCATTTTAACACCTTCCCTGCTAAGCAGGAGGCCGGCTCGGGGTGCTAAATTCCTGTCTGTGAAATAAATCCGTGTGCTGTGCAGTCCCAAGCTGTCAGCAGCGCTCTGCAGTGATGGGCTTTGGAGAGGTTTGCTCTGGCTCCCGGAGCAGCCGCAGCCACTAGGGAGCTGTCTTTAGCTCGGATTTCAGAGTTAGCTCATTAGACCAGTAACAGCAGACACTCACTGGCATTTTCTTCAAGAATTTGTCAAGCCGGGGTATATTTATAGAGTTATGGCTCAAGGATAATAATATTACACCTCCCTTTACCTGTTGCAATGGTTTTCTCACAGAGATCAGCTTTCCCATTATTCCTGCTTGCTTCTCTCTATGCTCATCTCATGTCTTAAAAGGACTTTGAGATTGCTGAATTCTTTGGGTCTTCTCAGATTTGGGCGTTGGCCTTCTATTTTGAACAATAACTCTAAGGATTGAAATGGGAAAATGTTACATCATCACTCCAGCCATTAAGAAAATCTATCCTGCAGGATCTGAAGAGATGAGACAGCCCTGCTAATTCCAGTGCAGGAAAAGGTATGGAATTACCAGAAAAGCAGAAGCCAGGGACTCCAATTTTGATTAACATCTGATACACTTCCACTTAACCAAGTAATTTAATGTCTTTGCTTCAATTTTAGCGGTCAGATCTGACTGGTTTGGGCTGGAAGTCCTCAGTTAGATTCCATAAATAAGAGGGAGAAAACTTTGAAAAAAAAATAATAAAAAAGTTAGTATTTTTCAGTTTCAGCTGTGGTATGGGAAAACTGTGACTTGCAGCTTTTGAGCCTGGTCTAGGTCATCACAAACATCAGCCTGGCTTGTTACCAATGACATTTGGGATTGCTAAAACAGAGCTGTGGTACCACAGCTCAAAGTGGGAGTAAAGTCTGGAAATGTGCTGTGTAATCCTGTCTAGAACTTGTAGAGTACTTGGAGCAGGTGGGAATCCCATGGCAGAGGAGGCAGGATGTGATCTGAGGAGGAAGGAGGTAAGTGCACTGTGATCTCCCCGTGTAAAATGTCAACACCCAGTGCTTGACTGTGGCTGGGAAGCCTGGGATGGATATCAGGGATGTGCCTGCTCTCTCTTCCAAAGGAGGAATGACTCAACCTGCCCCCTTGTTCCCAGACACCTGATAGTTTTGGGACTGGAATAGAGAGAAGAAAGCGGGAAGCTAAGGGGAACTAGAGGTAAATACCTGTTTAGATAGAAGGTGACAGTGTTGGAAATTCATTGGTGCCTTTCATGCCTTTTAAACAAGGAAGGAAAACCCCTGAACTGAGCTAATACAAGTCTTATTTCTGTTCCATCAAAATACTCTCCCAGCTTTGGATCGCAGCCTAAAATTTGTCCAGCTGGTATATCTCTGTATGGGAAATAGTCCAAATAGGACTCGCAGGCAACTGGTGTCCTAATTTCTTTTACCAGAGTAACATAACCATAAATAAGTTTAAAAAAAAGTAATACACTGTCAAGTTGGTTAGGAGAACATGATAGTGGTGACTCTTCCTTATCAAACAGAAGATATTACTTCCCTTGCTGTTCCTTTGGCTTCTAATTTCCACGAAGGAAAGTGGGTTTGTTTCTGGTTCTGTAGCTGGAGCTGACAGCAGAAATTATTCATTTGTCACAGCACCTCCTAAATTCTGTGCTTTGCTCTGGAAAAGCTGTGAGTTGCTGTGTGCTGCACTGGAGGCACCAGTGTCCAGTTGGCATTTGGGCTCATTCCCTGCAGGAGCCATGGGATGAACAAGTCCAACACAGCCATATCTGGCAAAAAAGCACTGGCAAACTGCGTATTAATTAAACAGCTGATAAAGTTTCATTTGGTTCATTTTCCCTGCAATAAACCACTAATTATGTCAGAATGGGAATGTTTTCTGAGCACTGTAGTAGGATGGGGTTGAAATGGCCGTAATGGCTGTGAGTGCAAAGCCCCCACACTCTGCTGCAGTAACGGGAAGAGCACAACAATTTCAGGGCCAAGAGATGAAGTCAGGAGGAAGTGGTGGGTTCTGATGGTCAAATCTTTCACTGAATCTCTCTGGTTTCAGCACACAGCTCAGCATCTCTCTGCTTCAGCTGACAGGAGGAAACTTCCACTCAGATGGTTGATAATTAAAATGGGTTGGAAGCTCTTTGGGACTTTGTTTGCATAATAACTCTAAAAATCAAGAGTGACAAAGTTTTCCTCTCTTAGCAAGAAGTTCTTGGAAGCTATAAGTGTATTTTCAATTATTGTAGAGAAAAAACCTGCCCATTTTTTCAACCAGTAAATGCCCAATAAAGGTGATGAAGTGTTGCACTGCAATACTTCTTGAAACCTGAAAGGAGCATAACTAATAATGGAGATACTTTATTATGACTGTTTAAGATTATTTTTGGTAGTTTGTTTTTTCCTCCAGATCCCCAAACCCTTTTCAAAGATGGAGTTGCAGGACATGGAATAGGATTGATTAGCAGTATTTCTGAATTGTTTAAATTGATATCTTCTGTAGTAATAAAAATATTTTTCAGTTAATTTTTCTATTACCAACTTCCCATTTTTGGAGATTGTGTGCTAATTTCAGGACAATTTACTTAATAAGAACTACTTCCTCTGCAACTTCCAGATTGGGTTAATGGATTTTGCTTTTGAAAGCGTAAAATAGCCAGCTCCAAGTGTCCAAATTAATCTGTGACTGTAACTTTGTTATGTATTTGTAATATGAGTATGTGGAAGATGAGACTCTATGATAAGGCTGATGTTTAGGGAAAGGTCAGTAATCCCATCTTAAAGGGGTTACAAAAATTTTAATAGGAAGTTTGGACAATGTTGTTGTCTGAGCCCAGGCCTGAAGGCAGAAGAACAAACTGATGTCCCTTCAAGGTCTCTCTCAGTGTTATTTTTTAAAGATTGAGGGTGGTGTAGCCTAATTTCCTTCCAAAAACAAGAACTCTGAGTGTTCCTGCCCTGGTAAGGGCACTCCTGGAAATTAAGGTTTTTGGGATCCATCTGGAAGCCTGTGTTCCTGGCAAGGTATTCCCAGATGTTCCCAGATATGTGGTAGTTTCATGCATGATTTTCTGTAAGGCAAACCACGTTTTTAGGCTGTGTCTCATCTTCTCTCCTCCCCCATCCTCATGGGTTGTTTCTCCTCTGAGGTTAAGCTACAGTCAGAGAGAATAAAATAACAAATGCAATGAGGAAAAGAAGCTGGGGTTTCTTTTTAGCATTTCAGTTTTATTTCTTTCAAATGACACTTGAGGACCTGGAGCCTGTTAAAGCTCTCTCCAAGGAGCAAGGTTTCTTTTGAGAGGAGAACCACGGGGAAATGCAGCAGCAACAACAAAAGTGCACCAGAATCCCTCAGACCTGGGCATTCTCCAAAGAGCTCTGGCTGTCGTAATTTACACACCTTGCCTAATTCAGAGCACATGTCTCAGCTACAAGAGGCATTCAGTAGACATGCTGCTGTCTTCCTCGCAGTGGGCCTGCTGTGAGTTTGTCAGCAGTGCTGTTAACAATGACAAAGTAGTTCATCAATGTATTTCTTTCTTTCTTTTATTTTTTTTTTAACACTGATATCCCATAAGCAGCAAAAAAGTCTCCTGTGTTTTTCCTGTGCTGTAGCCTTAGGGGGAAACTCAGCAGTAATAGAGCTGCTGCTGCTGGGTGCTGAAAGCCCGTTCTTTAATCAAGGAATTGGCAGTTTGTCCTTTAATATCCATGTCTGTGGGTCGTTCTTGTATCCAGGTGGGATTCCCTGGGCTGCTGGTTGTGTTGGCACAGAGCTCACAAATGCTGCTGGGCCAAGGGCTGTCCAGGGCTGGGAGCATTAAATGCATTCCAGGCAGAACCACTTGTGCTCCTGCATCATTATTTTCCAGCTCTGCTGGGTTTGGAAGGGCTTGGAAGGGTCCAGCCTTTGGGCCTGAGCCTGTTCTGTGTCTTCTGTGTGGAGCACAACCAAGTTAGCAAATCCTCATGGATCCAGAAAAGCTTGGAAATGTGATGTGGAGAGATGTCTGAGCTGGCTCTGCAGGAAACCCAGCTGGATGATTCAATTTCCTGCTGATTTTCATGCCACTGCCATACCCTGAATGGCTCTTTATAATCCAAAAATCCCCACTTGCACTTATGCATGGACCTCTAATCTGCCCCAAAATGACCACTTGCACTTCTCCATGGTCCTTTAATATGCCCCAAAATCATCACTTCTCCATGGACTTTTAAGCTGCCTGTTTGCCTCTGTGGTCTGATGGGAATTAAATAGAAATTTGTTAAAATAAAAACTGATAACCCAACAACAAAATCATATGGAACCAGGGAAAATTTCTGGAAGCTTCTAGAAGTCTTTTTAGGAGCAGATTCTGGAAACAGATGCAATGGGAGAGAGTAAATAAAGAGTAAACAGGAGTGGATAAGCCAGTCCAGAGCTGGGAGCTGTGGATTTCACCTTGTTTCAGTATAAAAGTGTCATCTAAGGTTTATCTTCTCCTCAGGCTCCACTGAACCAAGGAGACCCCAGGTACTGACCCTGAGGATTTGGGCACCCACTAGAAAGTTTCTGGTCAATAAAAGAATGAACTCCACCATTTTCATGCTGATTCCATGGATTTCTTAATAGTCCTCAGTCTTCAGCTGCCTGGTGGGACTTTTTGAGCGGGGTATCTGTACTGGGGTGTGGAATGGTCAGACTGGGAACTGACCCCTCTTAGCTGATAAAGGAACCTTCCCCTCTCCCCTCTCCACAGCTCAAGGAGCTTGGTCTGACTCATGTCTGGCATCTATAACATGTGGTAAGAGTTAAGAGAAAGGAAAAAAGAAAAAAAAGTGGGGGAAGGGTAGGATGAGAAAGTTCCACTGAATTTAGTAAGAGTCCTTAGAATTTATGCTAAAATCCTACAGGGAAAATATACATACAAACACACACAATGTTTCTGCAAGTTCAGAGCCAAGAAATGTAAAATTTGGGTGGAGGTGTTCAGAAAAGACGCAGGGCTTGCAGGTAGAAACAAATGAAGAAATAGGTGCTAAAATGAACATGAAGTTAGACCCTGGGCTTGGTGGAAATAGTCCTAAAGCTGTTGAATTCCCACTCCATTGGATGCCAGCTGGGGGTCTGTTCTTCTCCCAGAGAATGTTTGGGAAGAGCTGGTGGAACTCGCCTTTGGCTGCAGTGTTAGGTGAGTGTTTAAGGAAATAAAATGGATGCTGTTCAAGCCAAAATTGCAGAATCCGTGTTCCATTAATCCCATCTGTATTTTTTTCATCCCCATGGAAGGTGGTTTGGAATCATTTATGAATGAAAAGATTTGTTCAAGAAAGGATTTATAGAGCTCAGCTGCAGAAGTCTCAGGCCTGGGTTTGCTTCATGCCCAGCCTTCCCACTGCCTTGATCCCAAATTGTGGGAATTGCTTGAGTCAGGCCTTAGTGCAGATCCTACAAGGAGAGTCTGTGTTTTCCTGGAATATCTTAAGGCCACATTTGTTGTGTTACCTCTGTGTGGGCTTTTTGGCTGCCTGAGCACTAATTTGTTGACATAAGAATAGAACCATATTTTCAAGCAGCATCTGCTTGTCTTTCTTCCATGAGTTTTACATATTTTCTGCTCTGTTTTTCCAAAAGCTGCTGGGCGTACATCCAATAACTTCTCCCCAGCTCTTCCAAAAGTTGATTCCTGCAATTGCCCAAGGGCCTGAATAAGGATGAGGAAAAAAAATAGGTTATCTGCATGAGAATGATTGATTGATTGATTGATTGATTGAGTGCAATGAAATTGGAAAAGCTAAGCCCTCCCTCCCTAGGAAAATGTGTGATCCATGGAATCCACTGGCATGGAGTTTTAAAAGCAAGGCCTTGGAGTGTAGTTTGAGCTGTGCCATAAAATCCATTTGAAATTTGCTCACTTAGGGCTTTGATTTGTGTTTATTTACAGTACATAAGCTCAGATGATGCTTCTTCTCCACTGCAGAGCTGGTGGAATGAATCACAGAATCCCATAATGTTCTGGGTTGAGAGGGCCCTTAAACCCCCTCCAGTGCCACCCTCTGCCATGGGCAGGGACACCTTTCACTATCCCAGGTGGCTCCAAGTCCAATCCAGCCTGGCCTTGGGCACTGCCAGGGATTCAGGGGCAGCTGCAGCCAACAAATGTGCCTGAATTTCACTCACATTATGAACAAAGATGTAGCTCAAACTGCAACTGAGCTGGGTTTAAGCCAAGCTCAGTTCCTTTCAGAGGCAGGTAAATGCTATTTATTTCCCTCTGCTACTCTGCTCTGAGAGGAGTAACCTCCAAAAATCAGAATGATGAACTGCTGAGGGCAGAAACTTCTTTCAACCCTCCCAGGCAGGTGTGTGAGGACATCTCTCAGCTGTTTCTGGTGCAAGTCTAATGATAAAAACCAACTGAACAACACATAAAGTACGTAGAGGTTGAACTTGTGGGCCACCCTTGTGCTCCACAAGTTGGGAACGTGGATCATCAGCTCCTCTGGAAATGAGATCAGTCTTGTCATGCAGTGCCAGGTACAGCTCTTAATTGCCCTGTTGTCATGTGCTATTCCTTTGCTAATAGTTTGAGTTATCTCTATGTTAACCTTTACACAGCCAATAACAAATTAAACATCATTATCTGAGTTTAAAATAGGCTGTAAATCTTGAAGCTCTGCTTGGTTCTCAGGTGCTTACAACGAGGGAGCAATAAAAGGGCATTTAATGACACTCCCAAACACAATGTGGGAAGTGTTATAAGCAAAAGGGAGGAAAACAGGGCAGTCCTGAATTGTCCATAGGAAGATTGGTTTGCATAAATGATTGATCCGAAAATGTGGTGCTGATCAAAAGTGGGGAGCTTTTCAAGTTACAGGCAGGTAATGTGGTTCCAATGCTCTGAATGGTTTTGACTAAGAAAATTAAAGGCTTAGAGGAACACAAAATCACTCAAATAACTGTCTGCCTCATCCCTGGAAGTGTTCAAGGCCAGGCTGGACGGGGCTTGGAGCAATCTGGAAAGCACTTTGGAGAAGAAAGTGCAGGACCAGAAACCTGGCAGCAACCTTGGAGCACTTTTCCACACTAGTGGAAACTGTCCCTGCCCATGGCAAGGTGTGGAATTAGATGAGTTTTAAGGTTCCTTTCAACCCAAACCATTCTGGTATTCCGTGAAAGGTTGGATGTGGGCTAAATATTCCAGTGTTTCAGACTGGGAGGTGGTAGGAGAAGGGTGGGGATGTGTTTGGAAGGTGATTTCTCTCTTGTGTGGAGAGAATGTTTCCTGCTCAGATGTGCAGGAAAAGCCCTCCCAGACCATTGAGTCCAAGCTGTGCCCAATCCCCATCTTGTCCCTCGCCAGGGTACCACATCCAGGCTTCCTCAGATACCTCCAGGGCTGGGGACTCCACAAGATTCCCCTTCTCCTCTCTTCTGCAAAAAGCACCTGTAAAACACCCCAGAAATGACTTGTAAGCCATCAATTGATGTGCAGAAATGCAGTGACAGAGAACCTTGGTGTGACACTACATTTGTCTGGCTGTGGCCTCTCCTGTACCCAATAATTCAGAATAAACAAGGACCAACCACCGTCTGGTTTCTCTCAGTATTTCATTCACTCACTAAATCTGGGAACAAGAGGGTTAACAGAGGTTTGACTGCATCCTGGGGTTGCAGAGCAAGTGTCTGTGTGATTGTGCACAAGCTACATATTTTTTACTTGTTTGGAGCACATCCCTTACAATTTTTGGCCAGTCAGCAAAACCTTTTGGTTTTGTCTTCATTGTGCCTCAGGGGTGGGGATCTGGAGCATGGCCTCCTCTGTGCTGGGAGGCTGCTCAGTTCCCATCATCTCCAACCCTGCTTATCCACAGGAAGCTGCTTTCCCCTGGGATGATGGGTAAGTGGGATTTATCCTTTTATATGCCTGGAAGAGAGTTTTCAATGGGATTAATGAGAGAATCTGTCCAGGTTGAAGATGGGGGGCTGTGTGAGGAAAAACTTTCTAGCTGAGTCTGTTTCTTGCTTTCTTGCTTGTAAATGATTGTAATAATTAAAAAAAATTATTACAACTACTAATTGTAATTTATCCTTCTTGGGGAGTCAAGTCTGTCCTTCTGCCACCTGATACAACCCAACAGAAAGGTGAATTTCTTTCCTGCAGCATGGAATTACTTTGGTGTCAGGCTCAGAAATTTTCTCACCTAAGGGATAAACCCATTCACAGGAGGAGACCTGGGCTGGGAAAGATGTGACAGAAAAACAAGCACAGATTTTCAATAATTTAACAAAATATCCTCACATATGTTTTTCACATATATTTATGCCCCATCCCTGGAAGTGTCCAAGGCCAGGTTGGACAGGGCTTGAGCAACCTGGGATAGTGGAAGGTGTTCCTGGCCATGGCAGGGCGTGGAATTAGATGATTTTAAGGTCCCTTCCCACCTAAACCATTCCATGATTATATAATTTATATATTATGACAACAAAATACTGTTACTTTGATTACTTTGGAACAAAATGCTGTTAACTTTGCTTGTTGCTTTGATTACTCACTGGCACAGGCAGCTGTGATTGGAATCAGGATCTTGAGGATCTGAGCTGTGGGATTGATTCCCTTGGCCAGGCTGGGACTGGCTGGGAATGGAACCTGGCATTTTTGAATTGTGGTATTTTCCTTCAACCATATAACTGTGGCATCTTCTTCCTTGTACTTCACCCTTGGGGTAGCAGCTGTAAATTGGAATTAATGCTGTCTAAGCCTGTTTTGCCTGCTGTAGAACTGTGTTTCTGCTGAGCTGCAGCCAAGTTATGAGTGGTGTTTGTACAGAGCCCCAGATGCTGAATCTTGAATCTTTTCTTCAGGAAGTTCCAGGATCAGACATCAGGAACAATCTTGCCTGGGACATTTCCAGGCTGTGCATGTACCACATTTGTACTGCAAAGGGAAATCCCACCAGTTCCCACCCCAGTTCCTGATGGGTGGAGTTGGCTGACTGCGTGAGGACAGATTTCAAGCAGATTGGATCTTTTCCTTACCTTTCCAGAGACCACAGTGTTTTAAACCCTGTTTTATTTCTATTTTATGATGGAAATACATTGTGGCATTGCAATACTGTGACAGTTTGTTTTGGGAGGGCCTAATGTTTTGTTGGCCCTAATGTCCTTGGTGCAGATCCTGGTTTGGGCACTGGGTCATCCCATCCTACCTGTGATTCCTGATGAGGTTCCTCACTAACATTTGTCCTCCGTGCTGTGACCTATACAAGGCTATAATTCGTGCTGGCACTACTTGGATGTATTCTTTCCATCATAATTTCTTTAAAACCTGTTATAGAAGGTGTTGTGTGCTGGCCTTGGCTTGGGAAGAGAATTAGAAACTGTTTTCCTTTCTGTTTTCTGGTCTTAGTGGCTTTGGCTTTCACCATCCTAAGCCAAAGATGACAAAAATGTGGGGAGAGGCCAGACCTGGAGTTGCTCCTTGCTGAGGTCTGGGCAGCTCCTCTGACCTCCTGCAGCTCTCTAGCAAACATTTGCTGTGTTGTGCCTACAGACAGGACTTGTATAGATTTATTTTTTTATTTATTTCTTTGTAAAAGTGCTCATTCAGCTTTTAAAATGTTTAACACCTGTTACCTCTTATCGTGGCTTGAACTTTTAGAAGATAAAAATGCTTTTAGAAAATAAAAAAAAAAATCAGTTAGTTTTTGAGCTTTGTGCTGTCTAATAATATGGAGTTTGCTTTTTTTACCTGGAACAAAACCTCCACAGAGGTTGCTGTGGTTTGGAGATGAGTGATGAGACCAGAACATCTGAGCTTTGATGTCCCTTTGAGGGGCCAGGAGCAGCTTTGGAGAGGCTCCTCGGTGCTGCCCTATTTATTTTTGCACTTGGAGAGACTTTGGAAGGTTTGTGTGCTCGGGGAGGGGGCAGCAGGACCTGGAGGAGAAGGACCCACAGTGTCATGAGAGGTGTCAGAGGTCGGCGATCCCAGGACTGACACACTTGACCCATTTCCCTGCCTCGCCCAGCCCGCCGGGAGGGAATTCCCGAGGGGACAGCACAGGGGGTTTGGAGCTGCATCCACAGCCCTGCCCTCCCCTGAGGTCCATAATTTGGTATTTATAGCCCTTCTCTCCAACAAGGTCTATGGCACCTTGGGGACCCATTGGGGAAAGAATGCTGATTCCCTTTATGAATTTTTGATGGGAGAGGAGGAGCAAGGGAGGCCACAGGGAGAACTTGTTAAATGTTAATATTTTTTTCTTTTTTAGCGGTGCTGTGAACATCCCCTCTGATTATGTTTGCTAGGATAAACTTCCCTGAATGTCCCTTCTCTTCAGTTCCCCCCTTCCTGCCTGCAAAGCAAGAAACAACAGCCAAGAACGCTCACTTCCATTCCACAACTTTGGTAACGACAGAATTTTCAGCTGCTGTCCTCCTCCAAAAAATCAAGATGCTCAGTAAACAGGATATTTTCATTGAATATGCTCTAAATGAGCCTCCTTTGTTCAGCTTCATTTTGGTGGTCCATGGGGGCGGCACTCCTGGGACTGGGAGTGTCTGAGTGTGTTTCAGTGCCGAGGAGGAAATGAAAGGTTTGCTTTTATTAGAGTGTATGAATGCACATTACTCAGCTGTAATTTTTCTTCTTCCCATCATCAACACAAACAAATGTTCACCCCTGCCTTCTTTTTGCAGGTGAAATGTTCCCCCAGTGTGACCTTAATCACAGCTTTAATCACAGAGGGGGTCTTTGAGGGTTTTTTTGTGAGGTGTTTTTTTGGCGTTTCCTTTTTTCTTATTTGTAATTTAAACAAAGCTTTGCAGAAGTAAATCTGATTTTGCACCTTTCTCTGCTGATTGTGGTTTTGTATTTAATTATAACTTTCTTTGGCTTAAAGTGATGCAAGGTCCATGTTGTAACAAACAGGAACCGGTGATGCTTAATTTTTGTGAGGGACCATCAGACAAGGGCTAAACAGGGCAAATGGATCCAAAGTTTCATTGATAAGAAAAGACAGAGTTAGATGTGGTGAAAGAAGGGAAATGATGACACAAGTGTTCAGATAGTGATTTTGGGGGAAAGAATATCTTTGATTTTTAGATGAAAAATGTGTGCATCAGAAAGGAGGTTTGACATGATTTTCCAGAGGTGCCATAGCTTGTAGAGGCAGGGAGGGGATGAAATAAATGCTGTGTCCCTGATTCTGTGAGCAGCTGCCTGTCTGAGTGGCCAGGACAAGTTTCCCCCTTCCATCTTCCTCTTCCCATGGGGGTTTCAGTGGGTGTGTGGTGCCGTGCTCTGGCTTTGGCTGGGACCTCCTGGTGCTGCTGCAGCACACTCAGCACCCTCCGAGCCATGGGGGCTGTGTGCAGCTGAAATCAGGAGGATTTTGGACTACAACCTTCAGGCCAAGTATTGATGCACTCCTTTACTCCTGTGAAAAGAAGGATCTGTGATAGATGGCACTGCAAGATGCAGTGTCAGGCCCAAGTTTGAGGAACAGGCGCAGCAGCATCTCCTCTGCTCCTGTGAGGCTGCAGGGACACTGGACATGTCTCTGTCATCTCTCCTGCAGTCCCTGCACCTGGGCTGGCTCCACATTCAGTAGTTGGAGCTCTGTAAGTTGTGTTTCCCCCTCTCCCTTCCTGTTCTGAGGGCAGGGTGTCAGGTAGGGCAGTTTGGGTGATGCTTTCTTGGGTGCATCAGGCTGGCAGGTAGAGCTGCTTTCTAACAGCACAGCTCACCTGGGGAATTCCTGGCTGTGTGGTGTCACTGCAGCCTGAGCACTTTGGATTACACAGAACTCTTCATGGTAGAATACAAATGTTACATCAAACAAAAAGGAAAAAGAAACCCTCTCCTCCTCATTTGGAGCTGGCTGCTCATTCTGGTTTAATTTGTGTTCTGCTTTCACTCCGATTCTGCCTCTTCCTACCTTGAATTAGGGTTTTGTGTGTGCTTGAGAGCCCTACTTCTGTCCCTAGAACCTTTATCCACTTTCTTCCTTTAATGAGAAGCAGAGCTGCCCTCCAACCTGTGAAGCCTCTGAGATGATGTAAAATGATGTTACAGAGCTCTCTGTCAAAAGCTTTGCATGGTGTGGTGAGTTGAGCCTCCTTCCCAGAGCAAACACTGCTCTGATCAGTCAGGAAACTCCAAATGCTAGTAGGACGTTGAGATTTTGAGATTATTATTGAGATTTTGATATTATTATGGGCTTTTTACTTTGGATGGGGCAGGTAATAAATGCAACATCTGCCATGTTTTGCTTTTCCTATTGATTGATTCCCCAAACAATGTGAAAGCAGAGGCAATTCCTAATGTAGCCTCGATGCTGGAGACACTGAAAACGTGTTTAGCTTTGCTCTGGTGAGCAGTCCTGGGGAATCAGCCAGGGCCTGGACTTTGGGGGTGTTGATCTGATAGATCAGGAAAGTGGGAATCAGAGCTGTTGGTGTCCTGCCCTTTTCTGAGGGGTGGAGATTGTCTGGGAGGGCATTAGGGAATACAGGGAAGAAAAGGGCATCAGGGAATACAGAAGATCTGTTCTGGTTTTGACTTCAGAGAAGTCAAAAAAAAAAAAAAAAAGAGAGAGAGAAAAAAGGAGGTCTGGATCTTTGCCTTGGATTCCCCATCTGTCCCCATCTGAAAGATTAAGATACTTTCTCTACCTCCCATCAGGGTGTAAAACTTAATGGATTAGATTGGCTGCCTTTTGATGGCACCTGTTAGGTACTGTATTTTCAAGCCTGGTGGATGCTGTGTTCCCTTCTGTGAAATCTTTATCCTCGTTGCTTTTTGCAAAGTCAGGAAAACTTTATTTTTGAGTTAATTTTCGCTTCTCAGACTGGTCCTCCACAATTTGTCTTTGTTTCAATGTTTTCCTTCTCTAAACCAATCCTCAGATACTTTTCCATTGCCGTGTTTCTCGTGCTCCCTGTTTCCCTTCATGGTCAATGCTTTGCAGCAGCCTTGCAAGGTAAATTTGACTTTTATTCTGATAATGATGTCAGATTCTTTTCCAAAAAGCCTTAGTGCTCCATTATCTTCAAGAATCACAGGCTCAAGGTGAATCCTAATTTCATCATTCCTTTTTGCTGCACCAGGATCTGTTTCTTACCTCTTTCCTGTTGTTGTTCATTCCAGACCTCTTCATGAGGGTTTTCTTTTCCCTGTTCCCAAGTTGTTAAAAACCTTTGGGAACTTAGAAAAGCTGTCCTAGACTCTTCCCTAAAATCACCTTTAACACTAACTTTTTTGATGATCCACTTTACCATCTTGGTTGACTTTGCCTTCTTTCTTTCTTCTGGAGTGTGTTGGAGTTTGTGGAGGAAACCCAATGGACTGGCAGTGTTAGTGCAGGACATTGCCAAACTCGCTGAAACTTCTGCCAGTTCTTTGCAAATATTTGTTGCCTTAGTGGAAGTCTTGTTGGGAACAGCTCAATGGATGTGGAAAGCTTGTAGTGTCAGGAGGGCCAGGAACAGCAACTCTCCTACCCTACCTCGTTATAGCAGCAGAATATAAAGAGCCTTCACACAAATGTGTTAAAAGGAGGCTGTTAGGACCTCTTAAATAAAGCCTCCAATATAATTAGAGTGAAGGAGGCTGTTAACATTCATTCCCATCATGATGAAAGTGGGCTAATGCAAACATTGGTACAGCTCCTACTGTCACACAAGCAGAGAGTCCTGCAAAGCCCTGTAGAAATCTCTCTATCCCCACAAACCTCCAGCAGACAGCCAGCATTTCACAGGACACTTGCTCACCATAATAAAAGCAAATTAGCTAGGCAAATACCACAGGCATCTGTCAGTAGAATCCCTGATCTATTTTGAGTAACTTGGAGCATCTTGGTTCCCAACAGTCATCTTGACATGTGGCTGCACTGTAAATTGCTTCGGGGAAAAGCCAGACATTTAGCAGTCGTAAAAGAAAAGGCTTCCTGCTGCTGCTGGGAAGGGTTTGCTGCTCCCCACTCTCCATTTCTGTGCTCCTGCAGCAGCTCTGCTGCTTGCTGAGCTGCAGGTAAACCTGTCTCAGCTTTGCTGGTACCTCTGTCTGTCTGTCTGTCTGTCAGTGTTCCTTTCAAGGAGTGCAGCTCTTTAATCTGGTTTCCATGGCGTGACAAGACTTAAGTGACAATTGTGATGTCACCAGCCTGTGACAAAGGACTTTGCTGCTGGATGGGGTTCATGGTGTTTCATCTGCTCCTTCTAAAGCGACAAGGGTCATTTTTCTGAAGTGACCAGGAAAAGGGCAGGTCAATGGGGACGAGAGGTGAGAGGCAGAGTCACTCCTGGGTCTTCTCTCCTGGCTGTTTTCTGGTGGCTTCCTCCTTAACCCATCACTCATGGAGACAAAAGTGCCACAAGTGTTGGGACCTTGGCAACTCCCAAATGGATTTGCCAGTTTCCAAAGCAAGAACTAAAATTCGCCTTTCCTATCCCAGCACATAGGAAATCCTCCATAATCTTAGCAAAACTCGTAGTAAAGTACTCCTCCAATTAGGGAGCAAGAAAATTCTTCAAGTTTGATCCTACACGTACAGCTCCTGTTTGGTTCGGTGGCATCAACCAAATCAGACACCTACCCTGCTTCCCCAGCCCCTCACAAGGGGTTTTTGTCCCTTCTACACCCTCCTTCTGTTCTACAGGAATTATAAATTATTACATCTGCGTAAGTTAATGGGCTTCTTCTTGCTAAAACTGCTGGTGGGTGACAGGAAGGCACTGCCTATGTTGTTACACCAGTCCCTGTGTGTTGTATTAATTGATTGTAGAGAAACATTGTATTCCAGTGGTTATCAGAGGACAATACTTGTTCTAGTGGGACCCTTAATTTTATCTGGTGTGGAAGAGGAAAAGAGGGATGAAGTTAAAACTTAATGCTTAGAAATGGCCACGAGCTTCCTCAGTGACTTGGGGTTACTCAGTTCCACAAAACCTTGGTTTTCCTGTCCAGGAAATGGTTATTGTAGCATTTTCTTACAACTCCTACTTGTCTGAGATTCTGGGGTTCAGTACTCACAGTGTTTCATGTATGAGGAAGTTCCTAAATGGGCTGAAAGTTGATGACTTAGTGCAAAAATTTCCCAGAGTTTGCTTTGAAGATGATTCAGTGGAATGCTGCTCCTGCTCTGTTGGGCAATTATTTTGGATGAGCTGTTGCTGTTTAGGATCTCATCTCTTTCCATTGTAATTTCTTGTGAATAAACAGAGAGTATCGACTGCTGCTGGTGGTTATCAGGGAGTTACTGCTCTGGGTTGTTTTGTTCAGCTCCAGCTTTGGAAATGCCTTTTTTCTCTATTCCCTAATTGGATATCAGTCAGAAAACAACCCAGTCTTGGGAACATGAGATTTTAATGTGCAGTGAAAAAGTACCTTGAGACTGAAGCCTGTCACTAGAACTCATCTGGAATTGCTTACCATGGAGTAAATTTACTTGAAGCTGTGCTTAATACTGGAGTTTAAAAGGTGGCACCTAAAGAAATCCTCTTAATGTCTCAACAAGCTGATGTTGACAAGTTCTTTGCATTAAGGACTTATAGCAAAGTCCAAATCCTTCCTTGGTGCGTTAGACAAATAATTACAGGGAATTTTTATCTGGATTCTTTGCTCTGAGGTATCCATTCATAAAATATTTACAGTAACTGCAGAGAAAGCAACAATCAGTTTGAGGGTTTTTTTCTTTCCTTTCTTTTCTTCTCTCTTCTCAGAACTCTAGGAATGAAACCTAGGCTTTAAATTTTTAGCAGATACATTTCCTAGGAGAAATTCATTTCCCCTCCCCTGTAAACTTTAATAAATGCAAGAAAATATGGGGAATCATACCCAAGTAATCACTGTGCTCAGAGGGTATTTATTGCAGCTCATTCCCACTTTGTGTCATTTTCCAAAGTCTCGTGCCCAGAATGTTATGAGAGGTCCTAAAGATGTCAAGTGACCACTCAGCACCTACTGGGGCCCACAAACCTTTATGGGAGTCAGCAAGTTCAGCACTTGGCCAGGCTTTAAGAGCAGCCTGTGATGGAAGGTTGCCAAATTGGCCAAATTATCCTGATTTTGAGTCCGAAGTGGGGAAATAACATGGAAAAAGTGCCTGTGGTTTGGAGGAGCTCTGTTCAATAATGATTTAACCATTTTAACCATGTTCTATTTAAAACAAAAAAAAAAGTTTTCATGAAGTGCATGATGCAATGCTTCATCTCCTGAACATTTCCATCAGAATCATGAATTACTCATAATTTGTATTACTTATAAATGTGTGCATGATTGTCTATTTTTTAATTGGATATTGGTTTAAACATTATTTAAGACTCTTGTAAAGGTTTAAGCCAGTAGCATCAATTCATTTTCCGGCTTTAAACTTTTACTTTTCATTGGTAGCTACATAAACTCTGACAAACATTCCTGAGAAACCATTATTATTTAAATACAATTCCATGGCTTGTTGGTGTTTTTCAAATATGCATTAATTTTGTATGGTGCCTAATTCTCTGTTTGAAAAATAACATTGATGTGAAGTAGTTGAATGCTTGGGGTGTTTTTTAATTATTTTGGATATTATTTTGGGACAAAAGTAGCAACATATTTTGAAAACTACAATTTAGATAAATATAAAAGCATGCATTGGGTGCCTCTTCTCAGTTGTTTAGCATTGGAAGTTTAAAGTGCAGATAGAAATGGAATATTTAAAATCCCATGATTAGGCAACATTGAATATTGAATGAACACACAACTACAGGTGTTAGAGAATGGAAACACTGAATCTGATCTGGATTCTTGAGGTATGCAAACAATTCCTTGGGAAAAAGGGAGGAAAATTTGCTCTTCTACCTATTTGCTTAAATTTTTTTGTTTTCACCAGCAAATTATTTTGCTGCCTAATTTATCAAGCAAATGGTGTCAGTTTATAGCCAGGAATGAGGGAGTCAAAGTGAATGATGGTGATGATGATGATGATGATGATGATGATGATGATGATGATGATGATGATGATGATGATAATAATAATAATAATAATAATAATAATAATAATAATAATAATAATAATAATAATAATAATAATGATGTTGGGTTTGGTGGTTTGGATTATTCACAGAACCAGAGGATGATTTAGCTACTACTGGATTTCCCAACCATGAGTGTCTTTGTTCCAGATGTTTTCAGAATGGCCCAGAGAAAAGGCCCTTCCTGTCCCAGAGCACTTCCAAGAGTTTCTAATTTTACATGATATAAACCCATAAAAATGCAGAAATTCTCCCCTTGCTCAGCTCCCAGAGGTGCCACTTTGGCCTGGAGTTACTTTGAGCTGGATGTAAACTTTCATTTGTATTTTTGAGGGGGTAGATGTTGGGTTATGACTTAAAAGAATGAAAGCACTGAGGGAAGGGGTCATCCCCAATTAATCTTGTGCCTCTGGGTTTCCCAGTGCTTGTGGCTGTGGTCATTGCTCTCCCCCCGTGGCAGCCCAGTAACGAGGGGGGAGGCACAGCCAGGAGCTCGATTGTTCTGGATGAACTCTCAGCCATCCACTGGGAATTCTGGTACCCTGACCTCCCTGACCCTCAAAGTGCTGAGTGTGGAAAATGGGAAGTCTCCACGGACCTCAATATGCACAAGATGTCAGAAAAAATGCAGTTCTTGGAAAAATGTACCTTTTTTTTTTTAACATTGCATCATTGTGCTAACATTACAAGTTTTCCTCCTTTTTGTTTGGTTTTGTCCCCAAATGCGTGTTTTCGGGTTTTTTTTCTTTTTTTGTTTTGTATCCTTTCAGTAATGTTCCCATTTTTATTGCATTTTTGGGTGTTTGCAGCTGTCCCAAGAGCTGAAAAAAAATGTGAGAGAGGATTTTTAAACACGTTTACATCGCAAAATTGTGTTGTGCTCCTTCTCCTGCCTCCACCACAGGGCTGGGATCCCTTTTAATAATCTCTTCCCCACATTCAGCCAAAAATCTCTGCTGAACTTGAGTAAACTTTCTACAGCTCCTTTTGGGCTCATTAAGGGCTGAGCTATATTTCAATTTTTATATTTGGGTGTTTCCTTGGCAACAGGTGTTTTTTTCATTTGGATTCAGGACAGGTTATGGATCCTTCACTTGCTGCTCTGAATTCCCAGGGATTGTTTGGGATGGGGCAGCCTGGGCTGGGGCTAGACAATAACAGGGGGGATTGCAGAGGGGCTCTTGGCACCGATGTTGCAATTTCTGGGTTCATAAGAGCTTCCAGAACTTTTCTGCCAATATACAGAGATGTGTATGGTGAGCACACAACTTGCTGAAAGTTTAGTCAACAGTTTAAGATTTCAGTTCCTGAGCCAAGGTTTAATTTTTTCCCCCTCCCTCTCCTCTTTAGAGGACAGAAGGGTGTATTTGATTTACAGTTTCTACAGTGCACCTCTTCAGGGCTTAGGTTGGTGTTTTTCTTGTTTTTTAATCTATTTTTTTTCTAATGAACACACCTGCCCTCCCTCTTAGTTCACTGCAAGTGTATTCTCCCCTTTTCCCCAACATGATCCATAATGCCGGGCATGGATTTAAGAGTTGGGAATAAAAGTTCATCTTAGGCTGGCTTGAATAAATTAACTTCTCACTGTCTATGCTTTGGTTTCTGTATCTTGAAGGAAAACCCCCAGATGTTTAGGAGAAACTGAGACTGGAATTTGAAGGAGTTTAAATAATTTGCAGTGGCAAATGAGCCCCTTATCTCAGCACAGATGCTGAGGCAGCAGCGCAGGCCAGGCATTGTTCTGGATTTGCTAAATTATCAACATTCCCTGGTTCTTGATGGGATTTCATTACTGGAGCATCTTAATAGAGAAGGTGTATTGGCATTTTAATTTGAATGCTCTTGACATGGATGATGGGGTTTGTTTTTTTTTTTAAGATGACACACTTGATGAAGTGTAATCATTTAGACATGCCAAAAAATTCTTAATTAACAGAAGAAATCAGAAGACATAACTAATTAAAAATATATGTACTGTATATGCAAAATTCTGATATTTTACTCTTGAAACAGGAATAATTCCTGCTGTGTCTGGTTTGCTACTTAAAAATAAAAATACAGAAGGATGCTGAAAAGTAACACCTTTTTAAGGGTTACAAGAAAAGCAAAAGGGCTTCTTTCTTTACCACGGCCACTTTAGACCTTTCTGAAAGTTTAAATTAAAACTGTTTTTCAGCCACTTCAGTATTGTCAAAGCAATGAGGCCCTAACAGAAAAATCAGGTTTATTGTGCTCCACAAGAAAAATAAAAAATACATTCAGTACTTTATCAAATGAGCCTTAAAAAAAAAAAAAAAGAATTCTTAATTCCTGCAGACTAAATCCTTATTTACCTGAGAGACCAAACATCTCCAGTGGTGGTTTTCTGGTCTTCAAGGTAAATAATGAACCCTTTACAGAAGTGCTTACTTAACATCCTTAGCCGAGGTCCCTCCCGGCTCCCTGGCATAAATTATGTGTTTTATGAGGCTGGTAAGAATTAAACACACAAACCAACATTTAAATAACATAGGGAGGGTTATGAGAGTGTCTTGCACTCCCATCTGTGCACAAGTGGGCCTGAGCCTAAAGATGAAAAGTTCTGGCAGGAATTATTTATAGCTAAGATCATTTTATCTTTGCCTTTTCTTTTCCATATGAGCCAGAATTTGTTACTATCAGCCTTAACGTTCAATTTCCTGGGCTTTGTCAGCTTAAGCCAGACACTTAACCTCATTCAAAAACTTTTTTATTTATTTAACTTTTTTTAGATTTTATGAAAATTTGAAAAAAAAAAGACTGGGCTCAAACAATATTGAAGAGCAAAGTTATTTTTCATTTTCTTGAAACAAAGGGAAGGTGAAAAATGCTGATTTTTTACCACTACTCCCCCAGAGAAAAAGGGGAGGTTGAGGCAGGAAAATGGCCTGGCTGTGTTTGACTTTGGAAACAATTCCAAAATCCAGATGTATAATTAAAGTCAATGACTCAGAAAACTGTAAATATCGCAGTAGACTCCATCAGCACGAAGGGGATTTATCTGGGGCTCAGAGCCTGCAACAAAGGCAAGATGAGGGTTTTTTTTGGTTCAGGAACCTTCAGCAAGTGTGACACGCACACAAACGTATCAATTTTAGTGAGAGATTTAAAATGCCAACCACCATTTGCCTGCAATCATTTTTCTTGCAAACTGCTCCTTCTGGACTTTGCTACAATATCATTGAGGCTTCATAAATCAACAACCAGAGCCACCAGTGGTGTTTGCATCCTGCCCTGGGATGTTCCCGGGGTTTTCTCTCAGGAACCCTTTTTTGGGGGGTGTGAGGTTTCCAACTCCCAGCTCTTCCTGCATTCCAAACACCTCAAGAGAATGCAACCAGTAAGTTATGGAATCATGGAATAATTTGGGTTGGAAAAGATCTTAAAGTCCATCTTTTTCCACCCCTTGCCAAGGGAAGGGACACCTTCCACTAGCCCAGTTGCTCCATCCAAGCCATTAGGGGTACAGTTGAGCTGAAGTATTTTAGGAAGCTTCCTATCAGCTTTGCACAGATTTGGGTAAATCTGGAGAAATGGCAAATTAAATCAGTTGTGGGCGTGGTGTCACTAGAGAGCGCGACATGAGACACGCAGAGACAGCGACTTCAGCCAGTGAAAGGTGGAGAAAAGCCTTGTTTATTTTGGTTCACACATTATATAGAGTTTTCAGAACAGCTGTGGATTGGATAGAGAGGTCACCACCTCTCCAACCACACTGGTCAATAAAAGAGTCCATCAAACCTCTCTCCTCCCAGGAGAAGGAATGAAAAACAAAGAGACAGCAAAACATCTGCGTGTTTACAGAAAACCTTGTGAGAAATTTTATCATAGAAATTAAAACATCAGAAGGCTAAAATTCAGGGTAACAGGCGTGGAGCAGTTTTTACACCACTGGAACGTGCTTGTGCAGGAGAATGTCTGTGGTGAAAAAAAATCCTGATTATACAAGGACATAATTGCCAAGAGTTCTTGGAATAAAGACTGGGAAGAGCGGCCATGGAGACAACACAATATTGGAGATAGCTCTGGGTTCAGAGGCACCTTGTAGGTTATTTTTGTGGCTCTGAAAATCTGAGGTATCTAAGGATGTGTGTAGAGTCCAGAAAGATTTTTTAATAGAAATAACTAAATAAGCTGAGTTAGAAAAGCCAAGCCTTTGCTAAGGTTGCCTCAGTTCCCCATGTATGGATCCTACTACCTTGGAATGGAGAAATACAAATATTCCTACAGATTCTGAGGAGAAATGGACAAATGATGATTGTTTTTTAGCAGGTTAATGGTATTCTTTCCACTGCAGTGCTCCCAACACTCCATTCTGGCTGGAAGGGTTGTGGCAGTGGGGACTGTTCTTCCTCTGGAGTTTGCAGGATTCAGAGGTTCACAGCAGGATCCTGCTTCTGATGAGGGATTTTCCAAGCCACAAACTCAGATGGCGCAAAACCAATCCCCTCAAACCTTTCCTGCAAATGGAAGAGCTCCAAAAGCATTCCCAGTCTGTGCAATCCATGGAGGTGTGAAAGCACGGGAGAAGTGACCCAGGAGCCGCTCTGTTTGTTGTGGGCTCTTTTACTGGGGGAAGGAAAGCAACTCTTCAGTTTGCAAGCCTTAGGAGAGCTTAATTAGACTGATCTTCTGTTACCTAAAGTACCCCTCCACCTGCTTCTGTGGGACTTGGAGACGCTCCTGCTCCCAGAAGGCTGGGGCAGATGGGGGAAACTGGGAGGAGAGAGTCAGAGTTGTTTTTATTCATCCAGGCTCCTGAGGCTCCTGAGTCTTCAGATGCTGGATTTGGATTTAAATATACAGAAATAAAAGTGGAATTTAGGTGACTTTCATGGGGAAAATTCCCAAACAAGAGCAAATTCTGTATATGAATTTCAAAAACTCATTACTCATCCAATAACACTTTGGATTTTTCAAAATACTGTGTTTATTGTTTAGTTATTCACATATTTTTAAAAGAGTTGTTAGACAATTATTTTTTCTTTCTGTGTTTTCTATACTCTATTCTATTCTATTCTATTCTGGGATCTTTATATAGAAAATTGAGGTTGGAGAAGAAGACAGCAAAAGGAACAAAAATTTAATAAAGCACTGTCTTTCTCCCTTTTGCCCAATCATGGGAAAAATATGGGTGAGAGGGCACCCTCAACAACAATTTTTGTTCATTTAAATTTAAAAAAATAGTATTTCACCGGCTCTGATTTTAGAATAGATTATTCCTTGTACAGCCCAATCTTCTGACAGAATTTCAGTGTCATGATGCAACATGATAAGCATTATAAATAAGCATTGTATAATATTTATTTATGATAATAGGCATATGAATAATTCGGGGAGTATGTGGCACAGGTGATTGAAGCCACCTGGTGCGATGCTGAGGAACTGCACCGGTGTGATCCTGATCCTCAGCATCCCGGTGACCCCCAGGAAATCATGGAATTCTGCTGGACAGGGCAAGGGCAGGGCTGTCCTTGGTTTGCTCTTCCCATTCCCAGCGTGGGAGGAGGAAGAAGGAAGTTCTGGGTTAATGCCCCAGAGTCTGGGTTGACTCCAGGGAGGAAAGGATTTCCTAGAGGGTGCCAGGACAAGGATTTCCCAGAGGATCTGTGGGTGAGGAGATGCTGCTGTGGGACCCTTGGAAACCGGTCTAGCTCCTCTGGCACAATCCCTCGGGATTTACATGGTTGGCCATCGGCCAAACCAGCACCCAGGGTGAGCTCCCCTGACTTTGATGGAGCCCTGTTATCTGCAGCATTACCACGCCCTGCAATAAACTGTTAATTGCTCTAAAAGCTCATTAATATGAGTAGTTCCATGTAAAACTGGTGAGGACACCCCAAATGCTGCCTTTACGCAAAATATTTGCAAGGCAGTGTCCTGATATCAAATTGTCTCACTGGTTTCTGTCCTGTCTTTTTAAAGCACGTTTCTTTTGCTTGGGGGATGTGTGAAAATTTGGGGTAATGTTTTGCTCTTTTTTTAAAGTTCCTTTCCTACAGTGCTGTGGCCTCTTTGTCTTCTCATCAGTTCAGCCTCCGCAGCAGATTCCCAGGCTCCTCTTTCCCCCTCTGTTCTCAGCAGTGATTTAATAAATACATTTCAAAATCACTTTTTCCTTTCTCCTCCACCCAGCTGCCAACTCCCACCCCTAGAATGTGCATCTGAATGTGAACTGAATTCACATCTGCAGGCACTGATAGCTCTGATTTCACCAGAAATTAAGATGACCTGGACTTTTTTATTTTAAACTATTTATTTTTTTCATTTCTTTTTTCCCCTTCTCCCACTGCCTGTGTATTTTGGATCTGGGGTGAAAGTCCAGCTCACAGTTAGAATGTGAATTAAATATTAGACTGTGGAGAAAGGGAAAATCGGGTGACCAGGTCGCAGTTACCACCAGATACTTGCTGATTCTTTTGCCAAAATCTGCTGGCACTAAGTAGAATTCCCTACATTCCCTAACCAAATTTGCTCAGTGGTACAGTAAATATTTTAGTTCTTGTTGCTTAACATTTAGCAGCAGGATGCTTGAATGCAGTGGGACTGCCTGGCATGTGTGTGCAGCTCTGCTTTCCAGTGCTTGGATATTTATGGGAATTTTCTGCTTCTGAGACCTCAAATTCAATTTCCATTGGCACTGATCTATGGCAATTCCCATGGATTTTGGTGGCACTTACAGCATAGAATCTCTGAATATTTCAGTGGAGCACTGGAGGACAGGGATCTCTACTTTCCTTTCACTATCCGAGGTTACTCCAACCTGGCTTTGGACATTTTCAGGGATGGGGCAGCCACAGCTTCTCTGGGAATTCCATCCCAACCCCTCACAGGGAGGAATTCCTTCCCAATATCTAATCACACTGCACCACAAGGCTGCAATCCTCAAATTTTCCTCTCCCTGGACTGCTTTATCTGATGTTATCTTATATTTACTTTAAACTTCGTTTTGCTTCTCGTATGCAATAAATTTAGATCCAATTAATGTGTAACAAGGAATTAAACAGCAAAGTTCTTGTCTTCTGTTCATTCATCCCCGTGGCTGTAAGGAGTGCAATAAAATTCATGCAAAGGAAGGAGTGGTTGGCTCTGAATAAACTCGGGACAGAACATGACCCCAAGATTCCTGCATTTAATGTACTTTTAAAACCTGCATTTCTAAGCTGGTCCTGCTGCCCCATTGGTGAAAAGCAAAAGCATTAAAGACCTGAATATAAGTGAAGTAATGCAAGACAAGATCTGTCAGCACAGGCTTTAATGTTGCTTAACAAAATATGTTACAGTAAATCTTTATAGACTATATAAGTGCATTGAGTTCCAACTAAGTAAACCAAAGTAAACATTTCTCTTATGGGAAATTGAATTCCGTGTGGTTAGTGCAGAGCCATGATTAATTCAGAGGCAATGAGAATATAGTAAAGTTATTGACTGTGTCTGAGAAACAATTTAATGTCAGGGAGAAAAAGGGGGAGAAAAAATAAAAAGTTTAAATACCAGATAGTAGGAGGGGAAAAATAGAGGTGGAGTTTCTGATCTTTAATTATAAATTAAAGCATTGATGCTGTAGGTATTAAACGGGTATCAATTATTGATAATGAGCTCGCTGCAGTATTAGGGAGAAGATCTTTGCACTGAAGCTCCCGGTCTGAGGGGATGTGTGTGTGAGCACAGGAGTGTGAATTCCCTCTCTGCCTTCCCCAGGAACAGTGAGACTCTGAGGGCTCTTGGACGGCCGCCTCAGCCCCAGCGCTCGGCTTCATCATGTTCGTTTTAACTTTAAATGATTTTTAATATTCTACATATGGTTTCATGGTTTTAAGCCTCCTCACTGGGAATGAACAAGGCTGTGGTATTATGATGAATAGTGGATCAAGTCCAGGAACACCCACTTGCTTCCCTACATATCAAACATGTGGCGCTCCCATTAAATATGGGAATCTCCCTGGGGATTAGGGTTGTCCTATCTAATCCAGTCCTATTTTGTTCCCCCGACCTGAATTGAGTAGGATGCATTGTTCCCATACATTCTTCTTTTAATTAAATGCAGTAGATATGTCATGTCAATGAAATATTCCAGGTCTGTTTTTACATCTGTAGCCATTTTCTCCTCCTGTACTTCCATTTGCCTTCTTGGAAAGAAACTCTCCATTAAATACAGCCTTGGATTAGTTGATTGGCTCTGTGAGTGTGCTGCCAGCACAGTTCAAATAAAAACCTCAATGTTGTTTTTTATTTTTTTTTTTTGCTTATGTAAAACTAGACCATAATGTCACAGAGACACTGCTCCTCTGAGAAGCTGGAGAAAACTCAGCCTCCAAATTACCTGTGTTTGTTTTGCCAAGTGGATGGGGTTTGCAGCAGTAGCACTGAGCCTTTTCCACCTTGTTCCTGCTCTAATGCCTGCAGGAATTAGCATGACGGACACCAAACTGGGCTTGTTTTGTAGATTTGCTGGAATAATTTGGTGACTGGTCTAGTGGATACAAAGATGGACCATTATTTAAAATAAAAACCCTCTCTGAGTATATGCCACACAGATTATCCAGGTTTGGAAATTGATCTCCTTTTAAGAACCCGGTGATCAATTATTATTTTTAAAATGCTGGATTACAGCTACGAATTCCCTGGAGGTTAAACTGGAGCCTTATTATAAGGGGAACTACAAGTAAACATTATTAATTAAAAAAAAATTGCTTAAATTAGGTTTTTTTCACACCTGCTTCTTTCTTAATTAGCTCGTAGTCCACATATTTCAGTCAGTTGAACTCTTTAGTATTTATTCAAGCATACTTGACATTAACATACTGTTTGATGTTTGATATCCCGAGTTTTTAATTTACCACATGACAACAAATGGTATTTATGAAATATCAGTGAGCTGGAAAAATATCCTATGTTGCAGTTGTGTGCTGGAGTGAGCTGAAAGCTGCTTCCTCTCAAAGGTCTAAGAAGGGTTTAAATGCATAGGGGGAATTTGTGCCTTGTGCTGATACCCCTGGTTTTTAACCTTAGCAAGATTTCCAGGGGATGCAGAGCTACTAAGAGGGAAGCAGACTTGATCTGGGAGGGGAGAAGAACCACCAAAATACTTTCAAAATGATGTAATAACTTTGAGGTTTCTTACAAAATGGGAATTTGTTCTGACACACGAGTCACCACCGAAATATATGGCATCTATTTGTCTGGGTTTATTAATGTTGTTACATTTATTTGGATTTATGCCTTCCCCATCTTCTGATAATTTACAGTGATATTTACAGTTATTTGCATCAAAATTTCCCAATTTCTGTCCCAGCAGTGCTGGGAGCTGGCCTGGATCTGTTGGGTGCTGTTCACCACAGTCCCTGTCAGAGAGAGAACTGGCTTTAAAGCAGATTGACAAACACAGAGCCCAGAAACCACAGCAGCCGCTGGAACAAATTCCTGAGGATTTCACAGCAGGGCAGTGGCAGCACCAGGATTAGAGCATATTCCCTAAATCCCAGTCTGTTATGACAGCATTTTACCATGGCTTATTTCATTTATTTATTTATTTATTTATTTATTTATTTATTTATTTATTTATTTATTTATTTATTTATTTATGGAGTGGGCAAGCTGAAGTATACAGTCCCCAGATGGATTTTTTTTGGTGCTGGGGACAAGCCCCAGTCCCTGCGCTGCTCCTTGGGTGCAGAGTTGGCTTGGGGCTGGCTGGACCCCTCTGGCTCCGAGTGAATAATCTCACATTTCTAATTCCTGAGCTCGTGGCCAAAGATGACGGTGCTGAGCACTGGCCAGTGTTAAACTTGCAAAAATTATTGCCAAAATCTTGATACCTGCTGTGCTGGGCTTTGTGTGTCATCTCTGCAAGGTTACAGGGGCTGGGTGGGCTGGGGGTGAGGCTTTCAGTGAAGGGTGGGGGAGATGTGAGTAATTTGTTAAATCTGCTGCAGATTCTCTTGTGCAAGTCTTATCCTCCTCAGGCTCCTTCCTCTCTGACAGCAAAGTTTTCTCATTTTGCTCAATGGCTCTTACATTGAGCCAAACTTGGTGTTTTCCACAGAGGTGTGCTGTTAATCAACTTCTTGCTTTATTCACCAAAATATTTCAGAAATCCCAAATGAAAAGTTTTTAAATACTAAAAATAGGAAATTTCAAGCCAATTTAAGATTAGAATTTTTCACGGTTTTGAGTTTAAAAACTGAATTCAGTCTTAAAATCAAACTCCTTATTTTAAAAGGTCATAATAAAATATTTTTTCACCCTTAATGCCTTTGCTCCCTGTGAAAAGTGTAACAAATGGTAAATCTCCTTTTGCTTTTTCACGCTGAAACTTGAAGTGTGATTCTGTATTTTTAAAAATGCTGTTAATCACGATGTTGACATTTTTAGTTTTTTTTTTCTAAGCCATGTGGTTAGAAGATTAAAAGTGCAAAATTTTTGAGGATAAATATGTATCACTTTCATGACCCTTACTTCTGGGTCAGCAGGAATGACTAGAATTCCAGCAGGAATATCCTTCTAGTGAGGAAAAAACTGGTATAACACCCTAGCTTCAGGATAATATTAGTTTTTTTAAAAAAAAAGCTTGCTGGCTGTTTTAGCAGACACAAGTTTACGTGTGATCTTCTTGATCACCAGTAAATCACTTTGTCCCCAGTCACGTGGCTGTGTGAGCACACCTGTGTCAGCACTGCCGGGCTGCTGCTGCAGTTTGATGGCAGAGACCGGCTCTTTCTGTGCCATTTAAATGCTGGTAATCAATAAAAGGAGGCAATAAAAGAATCCTTGTGCTTGCACCACATATCTCAGTGCCCCACACCAGGAGATGCTGCTGGGGTGGGGCTGGGCTGGCTCAGGCTGTGCTGACAAATGAAGCATGTAAAGAAATTTTAAACACGGAGGTTAGAGAAAATCCCTCATGTTAGAGGAATGTTCTAAACTGAGGACAATATCTTCATAAGAATAAATGGGAGACAGATGGATGGATTGCAAAGGGCAGGATAAATCGAGGGCAGAGGGAGCTCAGGTTTAATGTTCACGCTTGTTAGCGGGTCAAGATAACAGGAGAGGGGATGAAGCTTTATTTAGAGTCACTGGAGCTCGTTCATACAAAATTGCATTGTCTTTGCTGGGATCTTCACTCTGCATCTTAATTAACATGGGATAAGGATGCACCTAGCTGGAATTGTGACTTCTGAAAGGAAAACTGATGTCAGTGGAAGCCTTTCACTGACCTTGGCTGACTTGGTCTGGAATCTGGGGTTGGAAGCTCTGTCAGAGTTCCCTTGACACACCAATGTGGGTGAAAAACTCTGGGTTTAGGGATTTGGGAGCAGAATAATTGCTCTGATGAGTTCCCAGGCCAAACAGGAGAGAAGAACAAGTATTGACTTTGAGGAGGAGGTAGCAGCATTCCAGGAGAGATGAACAGGAGAGCTCAAACCAGTCCTTGAGTGTTGCTGTGATTCATGAAATCCACACTGCACTTCACACCCTGTTTGACTGTCTGGTTCAGAGACACATAGAGAAAACAGTTTTTCCAAGGCTTACCCTTATCCCTGGCCTGCCAGGCTGTGTCACTCCCTGTCTGGAAGCTGAAACTTCACTTTATTCTCCTCATAATTACAATTTGTCTCTGGCAGGTGAACTTGGCCACACAACTGTTGCCTTTGGGCAAAGCTTGTGGAAGAGCTGTGAGAGGCACTGTCAGCCCCCAACACTGCTGGAAAATGTGGAAACAGGACCAGAACTACGAAACCTCACATTGCTTTTAAAATTTACTATCATTACTTTGAATAGAGCAATAAATAAATAAATAAAAAGGCAATGTACCAAAGTTTCCAACATATTTGTGCCACCAAAGCTTTCAAGGAGGCAAAGCTGCCTTTGAAAGGCTGAGCTTTGACACCAGTGCTGCTCCAGCCAGGGACAGGGAATGTATTGGAGGACAATGCGCATTGGGGGCCTGAAATTTTTATCTGTGTCTGGGCATGTTTGGAACCTCAGTGTTGCTTGAGTTCTCTCTCTCTCACAGGTAGGTCAGTGAGAAGCTAAAAGGACAGAGAGGAATTCTGCCAGCTGCAAAAACCAGCAGCACCCAACAAAGTGAAATACATTGAGGTCTCCCTCATAATTAGGTCCTCTCCTTTCTGAAAAGGAGAAGAAATATTTGAGTAATGGTAGTTCACTGTCCAAAGTTCAGCTCTACAGTCGTTAGGTTAAAGGGAAAGGCCCAAATCTAAGAAGGGGTGAAGGTTTTGAAAGCTGCAGGTTGTAATTCTGAATTTCACCAGAGGGGAAGAACAGGAGGACCTAATTCTGCCATTACTCCTTGGGTGCAGGAGTTATTTTTTGAGAGTTATTTTTATTTTGGGTGCTACAAATAGTGACGCCAGGAATATTTATGTAAGTTTAAAAGTCCTGAATACAACTGGTTATGGAGGGGCCAGCTCCCATAAGAGTGGAAAAGACTTAGGGAGAGGTAGAGAGGTTTGTGAGGATGCTTTTAGGTGGGAGTCCAAGAAAATTGGGATTGCTGGAATGAGCTGACCTGGAGGAAGGAGGTGTTGAGGAGAAGCTGATCTAGAAGAAGACTCCATGATTATGGGAGAAAGGCACCAAACCCAGCAGTCATGAAGAGAAGAGCCAGCCTTTTCCATTTGCAGCTTGAGGCAAACATTTCCCCTGTAACCTGTTTAGGCTGCTTTTACCCCAGTTTCTGGTCCTTTTCCTGATCCTCTGTGCTCTGTTGGTGCCTGACACCTGCTCAGGGTGAGTGGCAGCACTGGGACTCTGCTTCTCATTTATTAACAGCATTTCCTTCATGTGTGAAAAGGGGAGAGACTTTTTGTAACTCCCCCAGAACAGTTCTGTGTAATTTAGAACCTGGAAAGTTCTTTTACTCCGGACAGTTTTAGTGAGAACTTCAGTTCTGCTGCAGTTCAGCTTTTGGGTTCCACCTGCATGAAACACACCCTTAAATGAGCCACTGAGAGGATGATTTTTCTTTTAAGACCACAATCCTAATGCCAGATTATTCCACATGTCCAGAGCCAGATCAACAGACCTGTGTAAACAAGACACCACAGACTCTCTATTTGATTTTTTTTATATTCAGCCATTAAAAAAAAAAGTATAAAGAGGCTACTTCAGATTCTGCAGAAGTAATAATAAAACCAGACCTAATGGGTCACCATATGTAGAGGGGAGTTCTCTTGGGTCTTAGGATATACACTTAGAGAATGAAGTAAAGAAAAGGAAAAAAGCAGTAATATTGGCAACTGTTGTTAGGTAGTATAAACAATAGCCAGCCATTGGCTTGGAGCAGAGGATCAAGTTCCAATAGCACTCAATAGGGAGCCTTCCTTAAAAAATTAGAAGAAGCTGGGTTGGAGCTGGTCCATGCTGGGAATGGCAGAAGAAGCAAAAACAAGAGTAAATGAATGGAAATTAAGCAGCAGGAAATGGGGATTTGGCACAAGGTTGGAATTTGAAACTGCAGAGAGGTGTCAGTGATAAAGGTTGGATAGAGTTTCTGGCCAAAAACAGAAAGAAAGAATGCAGATGTGTTCATTGAATAAAGTACAGATGTAGAAACAGGGAGAGGGGGGCTGATGGGGAGAGAGGAATAAAGAAAAGGAAAAAAAAAGAAAAAAACTGAGGGGAAATAATGCTGAAAGTAAGTGCATTCATATCTAATGTTTTTTTGGAACAATTTTTCTCTGTGAATCCATAGAGAATGATAGGTCTGGGTTGAGCTTGAGCATTGCATTCTACAGGGAGCAGATTTTTACATTTAACTTATTCTTGCCCCTTGTGTGTTTTGGCCCCACGTTCCTTTGGACTGTGCACTGTTCCACATCGAGGTGTGAGGTGGGGCTGGGGATCTGTTCATTTATCATCTGACAGAATCTCTTCAGGAAGAGGAGCTGATGTCATTGCTGGGACTACACGGTTTGTGTTTTGGACCTCTCGTAAAGAGCCTGGGATGTAAAGTCTTCTGTGCAGGTTTTTATTGGTGTTACCATTTTCTCAATTGCTTTTGCTCCTTCCTACCTCTGTACAGTGGAGTATTTATGCCTAACTCCAGGCATATGGCAGCACAATCAAAATTTATCGTGTATGATTTAAATAAGCCCACATGATGGCAATTGACAGTGGGTATGTTCTTGCTAATGACAGAGTAGGCTGATTTGCTTAAACTGTTGTGAACACGAGCCCATTTCCCCCTGCAGTCGAGCAGGTTAATGACAGTTTTCTTTCCCTTTCTGCATTTCATCTGGTGAGTGATGCTGTTGTGTTCTTTCCCCAAAGTCCTTTTATGGCCCCTACTGCAGTTGCTTCTGATTTCTTGTGTGGAGATCTGGCTTCTTCCTGCTCCAGTGATGAGGGGAAGTCCTGTCACTCCTGCTGAACACCCAGTAAACCCAAAGCTGGGAGCTTTGGAGGCACTCAGCCATTTGTCTCCTATTGATCTGAGCCCACAAAATAAGAAATATGGTGTTAGCAACTCAAATAATCCTATAGCCTGGAGCAGAGCTCAGGGTTGGATCTGCACTTTCTAAACTTAGGTTGGGCTTCAGCTATTAAACCAATTCCTTCAATGCTGTGCTCCCAGAACTGGGGCTCAGAGAAAAACCAGTCCAGGGATCAGGCAGTGTCCTCTTTGCAGGGGAGCTGCCTCACTCTGGAGATCCTACAAATTTAATTACTTTTAATTGATGCCTCGTGCCTTGAACTCACCAGTTTAAATCTGTTATTTATAAAACTCTGTTACAAATGTCGTGGTGGGTTTCTGAAGGGTCTGATTCTCTGCTGATCCCTGTCCTGTGCATCATTTGCCAAGCAGCAAGTTGGTATTTTGTGTCTGCTCCACAGTTAATGTTAATAAATGACCTTCAGGGCTGCATGAGGCCAGAGCTCCCTGCAAACAGCAGCCAAAATGAATGGCAGCCTTTGAGTAATGTTGGACCAAATAATTCTGTGGCTTATGGATTTGTGGTGTTAGACCCTCATCTTGTAATTCAATCTGTCCCAGGCCCTGTTGACTTTTTAAAGAGCCTGTCCAGGAAAACTGTTTCCCTACCCAAGGCAGTTGCAAAAAAACAGATACTGATGTTTTAGGCCCTTCATGGGTAAAGGTGGGTAACCTCCTACAAAGGACTGGTTATTTGACTTTTAAATTCAGTGTAAAATTCACAAAGAGGACTTAGTGTATTATTGTGGTTCAACACAGGTGAGGGAAAAAGATACAGAGAAGCTGAGTAAAAAACAAGACATGGAGAGATTGAAAGGAAAGCAAAACATGGAGAGTTTAACAACTGCTTTGACAAAGATGACAGGAAGTTTAATGGAAAAACAGGAATTTAATAAGACATCTACTTATATGGATTTAAATCTGTTCCATCCCCCTAACCCTCCTACCAGGAAAGATGCAATTCATCAAAGTTACATTGATTAATAAAAAGAAAGCTGTGAAGAGACATTAAAGCTCCCATTTCAGGGCTAAAGCCAACTTCTTCAGGGCTTTATGATGAACTTTCTTGCTGACTTTCTTCTGAAATGGTGCCCGGTGCTGGCTCAGGTCAGAGGCCAAGTTTGAGGTTAAAGGGCCCAGTGTTTCTATAAAAGAACATGGAACAATGTAGGATTTGGTGTGATGTGCCAATCCTTGTGTTTCCTGGTTGTCTGCATTTTTGTGTAACCACTGGACAATTTTCCGATTAAACCCCCTGGCATCTTGCTGGTGCTCGGTGCAGCCCAACCTCCCTGGATTTTGTTGGACTGACCATTGAAAATCTGTGGCTGGATTATCCTAATGAAAACTGTGGCAGGTGCTGTCAGCCTCAGAGGTTTGGATCAGGGAAGTGAGGCCAAAATATGGAGAATTGGATTGTCTCTGAGCTCTGTCCTAGATCTTTATGCTCTGTGATATCAGTTTCTACAAAATAACCCAATTGATATTGTTATCTGAGACTTATGAGGGCTTAGATCCCATGATCAGGGCAATTAAAGAGCCTGGTTTTACAGAAAGAAAGACCTTAAGCAATCTAAACCAACAATAATAAATAAAAACTTCCATATTACTTATAAGATATTAACTTTACCTATTAACAAACTCATTGTGGGTTGTTTGCTATTTTACTTCTAATTTTTGCAGTTTAGGCCTTGGCCATCTGACTCTGGATTTTATATTTTATTAAACAGAAAATAAATGATATTTTGGCATCTAAGCATCATTTGATATTTAGCTCAAGTATAAAATATCTCCACTCCAGAAAGTCTTTATTGTCTTTTGAGCTCTAGAAGGGATTAGTAGCTTTTTCACAGCTGTTGTTTTGCTCTTAACTATGAGTAGTGGTTGCACAACATTTCCTTTATGTTTCAGGGTATTGTTGAAAAAAATAAACCTGCAAAATGGAACATGTTTTTAACGGACACAAAATTTAAAGGAGTGTTATCCCAGGTTTTTAAGCAGCATCTGGCCACCTTCTTTTTTCTATTTCTCCATTTCTGCATCATATCTCATCCCCTCTCCCCTCATCCTTCCTTTTATGGAATCTTTTAAGTGTAGATGCTACTTACATGCCTAAACAGCTGTAAAACTGCCAGTGCAAACCCCCTGGAAATGCTGAACAGATGTGCAGGGGTGGGATACACATCTGGGCAGCACTGTCACCACATGGGAGCCTGGACCCTGCACCTTCTTCCCTCACTGGGAGGGCAGAGTGAAAAGGGCTCTGCTCCAAGGTTTAGCTCCCTTTGCTGGAGCTTTTCACTGGGTAGACTGGGAAGGGAACGTATCCTCATGGAATCATGGAACGGTTTGGGTGAAAGGGACCTTAAAGTCCATCCAGTGCCCCCCCTGCCATGGGCAGGGACACCTCCCACTGTCCCAGAGTGCTCCAAGCCCCATCCAACCTGGCCTTGGACACTTCAGGATTCCATGATAGGGTTTGATCCTAGTCCTGGATTAAAATTTGGATGAAATGAAAGTAGCACAGGAGAAATCCTATAGGATTATGAATGACAAAACTCTGTGTGAACACAAGGCAGAGATGCCAGAAGATGTAAAATTAATGCTTAAACCCCCTCAAACCCTGAGGCTGAGGCTGATGAGGTTATCCTGAAGTATAGAAACATCATTGACAAAAAAGGCAAGAAAAAACTCAACAAAGCAAGACACAGAAAGGTGTGAAACAAGAGAGGTGCAGAGGGTTGATGTTTAGTGGTTGTTTATCAAATGCTTTGAAAAACTGCATCTGAAGATGCATTTCTGCTGCTAAGAACATATAACTACACTAATTATAGATTATAGATTATAGATTATAGATTATAGATTATAGATTATAGATTATAGATTATAGATTATAGATTATAGATTATAGATTATAGATTATAGATTATAGATTATAGATTATAGATTATAGATTATAGTATTTGGCACATGTCACCCCAAAAGTGTTTCCAGGAGAGTCACGGGCCCACTGAAGTGCAGCCAGCCTGAGGGTGGGGACAGCAATCAGGCAGGCAAGAGCTGTCACGTGAGGGCAAGAATAACCCCTCAGAAGAGCACCAAACCCTCCCCAGCTCCAGCAAAAATTCACCCCATGAATACCAAAGTTAATGCTGGGCAGACAGGAAGCTGCCTTTCCATCCACATGGAACATGGTGGGATTGTTGGGGGTGTCCTGTGCAGGACTTTGATGATCCTTCCAACTCAGGATATTTGATGATTCCACAATTACACACAGCCTTTCCACCCCTGTGTGCTGTGTCCACATGCTGCATGGAGCACAGGAGAGCAGGTCAAAGGAAGGGGATGGAGAGTGAAGAGAAGCAGCAATTTATTGGAAAATAAAACAAAAAGGAAAGGGGAATAGTCTTTGCTATAGATAGAATAGTCTTTGTGTATAGATAGACTAGACCTGCAAAAATCCACCTTCTGATTCATGCTGGTGGGGAACTGATGTGGGGTGGGGCTGCTCTTGGACATGGCTGGCGCTGCCATCTCTCCTGGGAATCCCCTCCTCAGTGCCCATGGCTCTCTTGTGCCTCTCTGTGCCCACTCTGATGAGGCTGGCTTATGTTCCCCATCTAAAAGCCCTGCTGCAGTCAATTCCTGACTCATTCCCTTTCCACAGACTGTATCCCACACCGAAAATGAGTCAGCTCTTGAAGGACAGCTCTTTCTAATCATTCACTTTACAATAAAAAACCCTTTTGCTGCCAAGCAGTGGTTTGTCAAGAATCAACCTGTTAATTTATTTGAGAATGCTTGATGGGATCTATATCATTGACTGAAAACTTTTATCATCCACTGGAATCAGAAATGTTTCCACAGCTCAGATCTTGCTCTGTTATGTGCAGCTCTGGCTGTGACAAAATTGATCTCAGTTTTAAAACTCCAGATCTTTGCAATGGTCTTAAAATGATCTGATGGAGTTTGGGTGGTTGTCAGCCTGAGCTGTCTTTGTGTGTGATGAGATTCCCATTTAAGCCTGAATCATTCTCTGGTTTGGTGGGTACCCGGTTGCTGAGCACATCCAACTTTCCTGATTTAAATCTGTCTGTGAGATTGTTGCCCACAGGATGAATGGGACATGGTGGGACTCACCTCTGATTAAGGTTCTGGGCAGCTTTATTTTATTAAAAATGGAGAGAGGTCAAAATTCCCAACCTCTGCTTTAAGGTACATGTAAAATTCTTTAAATCCTATATTTTGTGTAAGATGGGAGACTGACAGGGTGATGACTGGAGAAAGAAGATGGTGTATTTCCACACTCAAAAATAGGACCAGATTTGCAAATAAGGTTGAGAAGACTTCCTGACCTGCGGGGGTGGCTAATGGGGCTGTTTTTGTGTTGAAACTATGTGAAAACTACAGCTGTGAATAAGGATATGTCTGAGCCACAAGGTTTGGATTCATTTCCAGATTCACAGGCATGGGCGTTGGGATGTGAGGTTGCAGTCTGAGCTGCTCCTTGGGTTGGATCCAGTTTAGATCCTTGTGTTTTTCTTTTTGAGCTTGTTTTGTTCCCTTCAATTTGCAGCCTAAACTGGCAGAGGTTTGCAGCCCCTGAATTTCCAGTGTGTTGTCAGGGAGGGCAGAGTTGTGCTGGAGCGAAGGAATCGTTGATGTCCTTCCGAGGAGGGGAGTGGGTCCAACGTGGAGACCTCACGTGCCTGATGAAATATTTGTAGCTTGGATGTTAAAGCAGCAATGCTTTGACTGGGCATGGGGCTTGCATTAAAATGAGAATAATTGCTCCCTGCCTCATCTCTGCGTGATCCTTGCACGTTTCCCAGATTCTGGATTGCAGTGTGCAAATTGCAATTCCTGCTGCAGGGAAGCTCTGAGACCGAAGTTCTGTGCAAACCATTACTGTCCCAAACAGATCCCTGGAAATGAGCCTGCCTGCAGCAGGGAAGTGGGATTTGGTTCTTCCCCCAAACTGCAGCTCCAGCACATCCCCTTGATTTGAGTAGTTTGGCCAAATGTTTAATTACTGCAATTAGGAAAGGGCATTGTGCTGCATGTCAATCATCCTGCTTGGCAAATATTTGCACATAACCAAGATTGAGAAGAAAACAAATATACAGGGTGTGCATATGTTCTAATTTCAATGTGAAATACTAATCTTGGAGCCTGTTCATGTGCAGCAAGATTGGAGCAACACTTACAGAAACTCCCTCTGAACTGGCTGAGAGCTCCAAGCTGGGATGAGCATCCTTTTGTTAGGAATGTTAAATATGAGTTCCATGGGTTTTTTGAAGAAACAGCTCCTTTCTCCAAGTATTTTGACACTTCTGTGAACATATCTCTAAATTCTGCATCAATGTGATTTAATTCACCAGAGTAGTAGCTGGAAAAAATATTTATTTCTTCTCTCTTGGAATTCTACTGAGTAAATATCCATAGGATCCTACATGCTAAATTATGATAGAACCATATGGTTTATTCCCAACTGAATAAACTGAATATAGGGCTTCTGAAAAGAAGGATGGTGGCATAAATTTTTTTCCAGTACAACCATCATTGTCTATTTACATCAGTTTCACAAGTATATATTAGGGAAATAAAGCTGTTAAAATATTCCATTTTCTGTTTTGGTTTTTGTTTTGAAGGGCCACTGTGGGATGGTTGGAGTCGATTTTGATTCTAAGAGACATGTTTCAGACAGTCAAGCCTGTGAACAAATATGGAAGAAAAAATCTAGAAATGTGTGACTTTTTTTTTTTGTTAGCTGGTATTTGATTCTCTGTCATATCTATTTTTTTTTAATCAAGAGGCTTCTTCCTGTGCAACTGTTGAAAAATCATCTCTGAACAGTGACACGGTTGCACTCCCACTCCTGTGGCTTTTTCCTCTATTAAAAACCAGATGATGTCATTAGGGTTTCCGCCCTAATTTTCATTTATTTCAGGTATTATTTAGTTCTTTTTAGCTAAAGCTCTCCAAGATACATCTGGATCTGTCAAATTCTGCACAAGGTTAAGCTATGAGGCATCTCAATGTGTTTGAAGCCAGGCAGACTTTTTAACAGCCACATAGCTAAACTGATTTATTCTTTTTTTTCTTCCTCCTTAATTTATTTTGACTCTTGGGGGGGCAGGGGAATAAGCAGAGAGGAAAGAGAAAAAAAATAGCATTAACACAAAGGAGCACTTGTTATTAAGAGTAGGTGGGTAAAGGCATTGGAAAAATAATACCTCAAGATGCATTGAAACATTTTAGGGAATTAGGGAATTCTGATCTCCTGCAAAAGAAAAAAAAGGGGAGGGGGGGAGAAAATTAATATTAAAGACAAGCTGTGAGTTTCCATCTGGCCTTGCTGCTTTCGACTAACGCTTCCATGACGGAATTCATCTGTCCATCAACTGTCAAAAATTCTCCTGTCAGTAAATCCCTGGGTACTCTTTCTCCAGCCCACTCCACTTAAAAATATTCTGAGCCACAGAGTCCTCCGAATTCCGAATGGCCCCCCTGGCTCCCTCCCTTCCCAGCTCTGCTCTCACTGCTCCCAAAGTTGTAGGGCCCGTTTATTTGTTTATTTGTTTATTTATTTATTTATTTACTTCCATCCTCCTCCTTTGGAACCAGGGTTCTGGGGGGAAGAGGGGTGGGAAGAGGATGGGGGAGCCCTCAATCATCTGGAGGTTAAATTCCCACCAAGATCCTCCTCAGCCTCCCTCTCGCAGGCTGACAGCAGACAGCCCACATCTGTTTTAAAGCACTGAGTGGTTGTGAAGTGTGAGCTCCCCACTGTTTAATGTAACTACATGACTATTTAATGTACACAGTGGTGGAGCAGCCCCGAATGCCAAACTGTTGTGATATGCCTGAAGGACATGTATAAACATAATATACAGTGGTTTATTGTGACAAAGTGCATCTATCCCACAACCAGAGAGGTATTGCTTTGTTCCTGAGTGGAGTCAAATTGGAGCAGAATACTATTTTTTGGGCTTTTTGGTTTTGGTTGTGTGGTTTTTTTTGTGGTTTTGTTTTGTTTTGTTTTTTTTTGTTTTTTTTTTTTTTTTTCATTGCAGGCGTAAGACAAATACATATGAAACTTATGTTCCTTAAATTGTGTGGAGTCTATTGAAATTCTCCACAGGATTTTTATTTTTTTTTTTAGCTCAGGATTCATCCAAATTTTGTGTTCTATACTGTTATTGACTGTGGGACTAGGAAGGAAGCAGGTAGGGAATTTAGATATCTCCTGTAAGGCTCCATCATATCACATGGCCCAAAAATCCCATTTCATAGTCATGATTAAAGGGATTACACCTCCCAAAAATTTGTGGCTACTCTAATCTTAACCAGAGTATTGATTTTCTTTTATTATATTCTATTTTTTTGACTGAAAACTCAACTGCCTTTGAAACATCTGCCTGTTGTAGGGCGGGAAGAAAAGTGCGAGAAACATAAAATCTTTAAAACTACATTTTATTTCAGTGTTTTCCCTTCAAAAAAGTGTTCGTTACTTGTGGCTTCTGACACCTCATTAATCAAGTGATCAGAATTCTGTATTTTACAGCAGCAAACCCAATTAACCTTTGCTAGCTACATAGCAGCCAAAAATAATTTCTGATTGTCAAAAGGGGAACAAAACCTCACCCCAAACACTGCACCTCTGAAGCATATAAAGATTTTTAAAAGTGAGATTTCTCTTTTATTTTGCAAGGATTTAATCAGAGAGGAATTGTAAACTCTGCATACGTGGGTTTCTTTTTTGAACTTGTGAAAAGAATGGAGAAATTTGGAGCAGGGAAGGTTCAAAGGTTTGACTCTGCTCGTTGCAGAGAGCCAGCCCGGAACGTCCCCACATCCCTTCGGATGTGGGCTCAGGCTCCCCTTCCCGGTAACTCGAGATGCTGTTTGCTAAAAATCCTCCCTTTCACAGCCAGAGTGTTGGTGGGAGACAAAAGATGGTGGGAAAGTCTCAGCTCAGACCAACTTTACTTTGGTGAAAATTTAATTTTAGCCTGTCCAACGCTCTCTGCGGCTCTGCTCCCTCTTGAAATGAGTTTCCCATGCTGCAGAATTCCCGTCTGGAGCAGCAGTGGCAGATCCTCGTGGCACACAAGGAGGGAATTCTGCCAGCTGGGCAGCTCTGTGTGCAGCTCCCGACCTGAAGGTTTCCTATTACACACGAATATCACCACTTAGGGGTTATTTTTCACTCCTGCCTCCTCAAAATTAATCAGTTTTTAGTTATGGGCTGTATTTATTGTTTGCAGGGAAACAGCAGCGTTAGAGGCAATCAGAACTAAGCATTCTCTTGGGCAACTTTAGATTTTGTGTGAAGATTATCTTAAAATGTCTTTAAGATATTAATTGAGGGGAAGGATACTGTGATAAGGTTTTTGTAAAGGAGAAAAGTTATCCAAATGGTCCTTGTTTTCTTCTTATTATTTCTCAAGAGTAAGGATAAAGACTTTATCAAAATTCCATTGTGGATCTCCAGATATACCCAATTAACCAGTTTTGAGGGAGGGGCCCCTAGAATTCAACCTGCTTGTCCACCACACAACCATCTCCTGCTTTCTTATTTCTCTCTCCTTATTTCTCTATTATTTTTTATGCTTTTACATTGTTATTTAGTTATCTTTTTTTTTTTTTTTTTTGTAATTTAAGCCATCAGGAGACCTGAATACAAAGCCACGCTGAGGTTCAAATCCTGTATGAGCTTATTAATAAGAGTTTTATTGCAAGCTTTTAGTTAATGTGATGAAATTTGCAGTCAAAATAGAGCTCAACTTGTAAATATTTTCATTTATGTCTGACACTTAGTATGATTATTTTTTTTTAAAGAATGGTAACTTTTATTTTTTTTATACGCTCATTACAACCCAAAATTTGATTCAGGCATTTGAATCAAATTTTCAAACGTGTGGATTTATCTTCAAGAAGTATTTCCCATTCTAGGTGTTTTTGCTGTGAGTTAGATTTCACCAACCACACTTTTCATTACTAGCAGGGCGTCTCCATCCTCACTTTGGCTGAGCACAAAGTGTCTCACGGAGCTGAGCACAAAGTGCATCACCAAACTGTGTCTCAGGGAGGACCCGTGAGCTTGGGGCTGCTTTTCTTTTATTGTGTTTGATTTATTCTTTCCCTCCTCTCCGCGTTCCCCTTGTCCCCCTGCCAGGGTGGCTCAATCCCTGGCGAGCAGAGGGGTCACAACCACCTCTATGCGCAGGAACCGAACAAATCTCCTTTCGGGGGCTGTGCCGGCTCAGCCCGTCCCGGCGGAGCGGGGCCGAGCGCCCGCAGAGCCGCGGGGTGCCCGGGCAGCGCCGAGCGCGGCTTTGTGCGGCAGCTGCCGCCGCTCATTGTTCCCCGGCACCCCTGACAACAGCCACTGCCGCTGGCATCCCACCCCGACATCTGTTCGGCTTTATTGATGCTCTCCTGGAGGAATTCCCAGTGTAAACAGGGAATTCTCCACGGGAACCCCGTGTTGTAAAAGGGATGAGCTGCATAATGCAAAGATTTAACCACTATTTAAAGGTGTGACACTTGATTGAGAGTGACTTGATTTTTTTTTTTTCTCTGTCCCCCTCTCCCCAACCACCCTTAACTGTATTTGGCACAAAATATCTGGGTTGACTCTTTATTTATTTATTTATTTATTTAAAAAATTTTTAAATTTTGCATAGGATTTCTCCTCCTCCTCTTCCCTTTGCCTCCTCCTCCCTTCTTTTGTTTCATTGTCGGGATGAATGAAAACTGGGAAGGGGAGAATATCACAAATGGAAAACGAAGCAAAAAAATTGCAAAGGTGGGAGAGAAAAACCTAGTTTGTGTGGAGAGGAGTCTGTTACTCCTCTAAAAGCTGTCAAAGCCCACCTACTCCTAGGACTGACAACAAATGGCTTGAAGATCTTTGTGTCTCTCTACTGAGAATTCCTTCTGAGGGGGCTGGAAACTAGGACAGAATGTTCAACATCCACAGTAATAGGAAAGAAAATCATGTGCTGAGCCATAAAACCTCTTTATTTTATCCTTTCTCCCAGTACTTTTAAAAGGGAATCCTGTGTGCTTCCATTGTACCTTGGCTTTCCCCACAAGTAGCAGCAGATCTACTCCTGTGGAAAATATTCCACTGGATTTTGGCACCCAAAGAGCTGATCCAAAATCCATCCCAGCTGATGAGGATCAGCCCATAGATTGGAATTGGCTCTGGGGCAGGATATTGGATGCTGAGGTGGCTGGAGCAGCACGAGGGGCTGGGAATTGCTGTGGGTTCTCATCCAGAGAGCACCACGAGGAGACCGGAGCTGGCAGTGTTTGGACTGCCTGGTTTGTTTAAATAAATATGTGAAAATAAACGGGGGTGCTTGAAATGCAAACAGGAGGTTCTCTGCTAATCAGATCAAGCAAAAACGTACTGAAAAAAAAATCATGCTACAAAAATCCTGTAGAGTTTTAATAGGATATAAACTGATATTATTCTGCTGGAATTGCTCTATAAAGCATTTTGTCTCAGGCTGGAGGTCCAGCTGAGGTTCCTCAAGCCCAAACACGCAGTTATTAAAATTAACTCTGGATCTGGCTTACAAATCCTCATACTTTGTTCAATTCTGGCATATTTTATTGTTTTAACTTGTGTGTTAGGTATAAAAATTTCTGTTATTGGATAACACACAGGTAGAAGAGCAAACCCCCAAACAGTGAAGTCTAATAAGAGGCATCAAACCTACACTAAAAATTACACAGAAGGATATAAAATGTTATAAATGTTTAAGGAACAGGAAGAAGGGCAACATTAAGGAGAAATCTCTGAAGTCTGAAAATGTTATGCTTAAAATCAATTCAAGGTTAGACTGTGTTAGGCATGGAGCATACTCTGTAGTTATTTTGGTTCTTCCTGGGATATAATCTTCCAGGCTGGAGTTTTTGTTAAGTTTATGGCATCACTGGGATGAATAAAGTAGTCTCAAATTTGTAGCAGAAATGCATAGTCTGCACTGGTTTGGATTAATAAAAATTTCTGAGGTGGTCGTTACAAGGAAAAGTCTTAATGAAACAACAACATGAAGTTTTATTGGATTGTCTATAGGATTTCACAGTCAGTTGTGTTTTTATTCCATAATTCCATTGGATTGTAAAAATATTGCAAATCTACTGTTAGTGCCTAATTTTTAGATTAAAATTAAATTTAAATTGGAATGATCTTACAGGAATTCCTTTTAGGAATCTCTGGCTAAGTTATCTTAGTGCCTTTTGGAATTCTTTCCAAGAAGGGAGGTAAATATCTGAGTTCATTAAAAAGGAAAAAAAATCCAGAAACATCCTCCTTCCCTCAAAGCCAGTGGCCAACTGAGCATCTTTTGTGGAGCTAATAGGAAATGTGGGTTGGAAAAGATGATCTTCAAGGTCCTTCCAGCTGAAACCAGTCTGGGATTCCTTGAAAGGAGGGGTCTCAGTCACCAGAGGGATCACCCAGTGCCAGCATAAGTCCTTAGCAAAGAGAGGCAGAGCTCCCAAAAAAGTCAGAACCGGATCAGGTCCTGGAGATTATTTTGAAACAAAAACCAGGATTATAGGGAAAGAAACAGGAGACTCCTAATGAAGTTACAGAGAGGTGGGTTTGACGGCATTTGTAGGAGTGTCTCTAATTAGGATGTCTCATTTCTCCCCCTCACTTCTGCTTTCCTCTTGCTCCTGGAGGTGGAAAATCAGGAATACAAACACCAGGGGCGTTGATGGATGGCCAAAGTTGTGGCCAAATCCCACTTTGTGCTTCCTGTACAGCTCAAACTCAAATACAAAGAGAAGTTGCTACTGGAATTCTCCCCACCAGTCAATCAAGACCACATTTACAATGGAAAATTCAGCTTCCCCTCAGAACAAACCACTGAAAGATTGAAGGATGTAAACAATTCCCTTGTAAGATTTGTTTGGAGCATGAAGTGATTATGGTTTCATTAGAATCTGCTTCTTGCTGGTGCCCTGAAATGCAGCCTTTCTCCGATACTAGGTGTAAATATTTGGGGAAAATAGTTTTGTTCTAAAAAAAGTTAGCACACATTCTGTGTATTTGTCTTAATGTGGGAAAAGTGACAGGAATAGTGTGTTTATACACTTAATAAATGTGTGTATAGCACCTATATGTGTATGAATGCATATTTGCACAAATCTATTTGCATCCAGGTCAAATAACAGCTGTTATTATTAAGTTCAGCTTTTATTATCAATTTGTTGGTAGATTCAGGCGCTATTTAAAACCAAAAAAACCCTCCAAACCAGAAATCCACATCTGAGCTTTTTCCTAATCAGTTCCCTCATTTTGCTAATATTCTAACGACTGTCAATTTACTTCAGTGGTGCCATTTGCAGAATTTTCCAATTAGCAGGAAACCTGTTCCACCTTCTCCCGTAATTACAGGGGACTCGCTTCAGATCAGCTGTGGCCAGACAACATCTGATGCACTTGCCAAAATCTGTGCACTGAGGGTTTTGTGCGCGTGCGCGCGTGTGTGTGTAATTTTTTTTAACCTTTGCATGAGCTGGCGCAGATTTTACATCTCTGTTGTAGGCAGGGAGCTCCCTCAGTAGTGGCATGTGTCAAAATATCCCAATAATTCCTGATAAACACACCACAGTGAGAACACAAATAGCAGTCTAGCCATGCTTTGATGGGGTGTGATGGATGCTTAGTGCCTTGGACTGACACATACCTGTGTACAGCTATGAAAATCAGGTAAACATTCAGTCTCTGCTGTGTTCCACTCACACCAGATGATTTTATTCAAAAAACATCTATTTGGTCACTGTTTTATCACCTTTATCTGCCAGTGTCTGTCATATAATGTCCTGACACTCTCTGATATTACCCCAGCTGATCAAAAAGCAATCAACCCTTTATTTTGGAGCTGTTTAACCTGCTGATATCACAGCCCTAACAATGGAGTGGCAATAACTATTATTGTTACATGAAAAGAAAATATATTTAATAATAAACTCATTGATTTTTAACAGCATCTCTGTGTTGCCTAATTGATGGGAAGTTGTATGTTTGTGTAGCCAACGGGGGTTATGAATTAAATATGGTCGTCATTCCTTGAGGGATGCATGTCAATGCAAGAAGGATGGAGGATCTACATCTCCCCCAAGCTAAACAATCCCCTTGTAAAAGACATAGGAAAGCCTGGAATGGGAGGAAGGGGGTGGGTGGGGGACAGAGAATAAAAAGCATCCATCACTGTTTATTAAGTGCTGCTACTTGAAGGTAAAAGGGGTATTGAACTGTTTTCAAATTGGAAGAAATGTAGCTAAACAAAACAGTGATGGTGATATTAGGCTGGTGACAAATTTTATTCATTTGTCCACATTTTTTACAGCAGCAGTTTGGAATGATTTATGCCTCTTGCCCCTCTGAGCCTCTCTGCATATGCACACTCACCAAAATTCAGTGTCTTTGAGTAAGAAAACAAAACTCTTTTGGTGACAGCCACAAAAATATTGGGTAAAAGCATCTGGAAATGTTGGATTTTAAATTTAAGACACTGAAGAGGCTGGTGAGCAGTCTTGGTGAAAAATAGGCTCATCTGAAGATGTCTCAAAGTGGGCACTTGATAGAGAATCTCTGGGCACTTGTGCAGACCTAGGCCAGACTGTGCTCAGTTCAGAGGGACATGGACAATGCTGGGGGATGTCAAGGACTGCAGTTGTTTATTTTTTGGAGATTTTAAAGATGCTAAGCTGTCTAGAAGCCCAAGTTCCCCCGGTCTTGAGCCTGAACTATAAATTAAAGGGAAGATCTGAGCTCCTGACACTCCTGATGAGCAGGGATAAGCAGAGCGTGGTTCAGTGCTTGTATGAGCGATCTCCAGTGTCTCACTCACATGTGTACAATCTGCCATAGGACCCAAAACCCCCAAAATGCCATCCCATGCATTTATTGGTGTGCTTTAATCACACTGGTACCTTTCTCCCCTGAAGTGGCAGTTCTTGGTCTGTACTGAATGTGGTGGTTGTTACCTGTCACTTTTAAAGTTCTTCTTGTCCAAGTTTTATCTCATTCTTCCCTCATTGTAGGATGATTTTCTGCCTATTCAGAAGTTCAACTTGGCCAAAGAGGGCAAGGTTTGGTGGGTATCAGTGGGCAGTAAATATTTGACCATAAAATGCACATGGAAGGGTAACAACAGCACAAACTTTGCTGTCCCCAAGGAAGTTCTGAGGGCTGCTGGACCACCCAAGTCTGGATAGGGTTTTGTCAAAAAGTTGTCCAAAATTTCCTGTTACAAGGTCTCTGAATCATAAATGCCATTCTATTTTCTTCTGTCTGCTGCTATTCCGTGGTCAGATCTATGATTTTGCTGTGATTAATCGGGATAATGTGATGCAGATCAAAGTTTGGGGTGAGCATATGTGTGCAGGGCACGGAGTTTGCGGTGCAAGTCCAGCTGCAGTACAATATTAAGTCTTAATCATCACAGAATTCCTACTAACTTTAGTAAGAAATGGAGCTGGAGTGGTTGTGTTTGTCAAAGCGGGATATGTTCTTGTAAACAGCTATGACAAAAACAAAACCAACACCACTGTGATGGTAATTAAATGGGTAGGTTCACACCCAGGCTGTGACAGGCAGAGTTTGAAACATTTAGCCCAAAGTTTAGCCTGAGCAGGGAGTTCCCCACAGGATGCTACAAGAAAATGAAAATCACTCTCCCACCCAGAAAAGGAACAAAATGCTCACAGTGGGAGGATTGGCTCTCAGAAAGCAGGAGGGTTTATTACCAAGGGGAGTCACAGTTTTGAATAATTTCTTATTGTCAGCTTCACCTCCCGCTTCAGACACTCTGAGGTAGGAGCAGTCATCAGTAAAACAAAACTTCTGCTGGATCCAAGCAAGGCTTTGAAGCTGATTTCCCCTCATTGTTGGATCCTCAGAGGCTCAGGAAATAGACTGTCTGTCTCCTGCTCTTTTTATAACCACTGGGACAGCGAGGCCCTGATCCCTCTTTAATGGTTTTGGAGAGTCATTTAGTAAAAATAATTCCTGTCACTGAGAGGGAAAGATGTTCACAAGTCCCCAAGTGTGGCCGGCCCAGGCAGTCAGAGCCACAGGGAGCCAAACCAAACCATGGCAGGGAATGGGAGAGGAAAAGCCATGTAGGAAAACAATTTCACCTTTTTCCAGAGTTTTGTCCTTCTCTAAGCTCCAGCAAAAAAGTGCCAAGCATAATAACTGCCCTATTATTTTTGCTCAGGTGCTCAGGACTATAAGCTTACTCAACATGGAAGGAAAATGAGCAGGCTTTTATTTTATTAGAAAGAAATGCTCTATTGTGTGTAAAAGACACTTTCCCCCTAATATTTTACTTGCTAATGGGTAAGCACAAAGTAATTATGTAGGACAGATTAAACAGTTTCTAATGCCTCATTTCAAGAATTGTAGTGGATGTTTTCCTAAGCTGTCCTCCAAATTGGAAGTCTAATCAAGCAACAAAAAATTATGTTGGCATTCACTGAATTATTACAAAACCAGAATTTAGACTGAAACTGTTCAATGATTTTTTTTTTTTTTTTTTTTTTTTGTGGAAGGTAGGGAGGAAAAAGAGGACTGGAGAAGGGAGGGATTTGGGATCTGTTATTAGAGGAACTGATTAATTGTCTAAAAATTTTTAAGTGTAGAGAGATCAGAGTTTCTGCCTTGGTATTCCTTGGTTTGATGATTTCTTATGAGTATGATCAATAGATTTAAACCCCAAGAGCTTCAGAGCTGTGGGACATCCTTGTAGGACAAGTATTAAGATGTGCAAATCTTTTAGTTCATCTACAGTAAATTCTCATCTTATAGAAAGAGATATAAAGTTTTGGTTCTGGGTCCCCAAGGAAACACATTTTGCCAAAATTAATGTCTGTAAAGTCACTTAACCCTAAATCTCTGTATTTCACTGAATTTTTGGCTGTAAGGTCTCACAAGGCAAATGTTGCTGTAATTGTCCTACTAAAAGATGATGCTCAACTTCCTATAGAGACCCTTTAGAAGCATCTCCCAGCACTCTCAGTGCACACCCAGCTCAGGCTGGGCATTTGGGGGCTGTTTGAGTTCACAGCTTTCACCAGAGCTGGAATTGTACACGTAGGCATGAAGAAACTTTGCAGAGTCAGTTTTTTTGGTAGCAAAAAACACTTTTGAAAATCTTCTGATCTTTTATGGAGCATTTTCCCCTCACCTGCTGGCTCCTTTTAAGATGGATTTTGAGGACCATAACTCCTGTAAAATTGCTGTTCCACAGATATTCCAGGAGATACTTCCTAACAGCTCCAAATGAGCCTTTACAAGGGATTACATCATGATGTAGAGTCATTGAAATCTTTCTGCGTATTGGGGGAAAACTTAGTTGTGCAATGGAGTGGAGAGGGAATAGACAGGAGCTGATTTCATGGAGAAAAGTCTTTACCTGCTCCAGATAATTACAACTTAAAAATTTCTGTGTGACTTTACATAGCTGAGAGTATTTGAGAAAATCTGGAAAAAACCTGTAAGAAACAGTTGAAAGTTCAATCATCACAAGGCTGTTTCCATTCTCAGTTAGAGCAGTATAATTTAAGACGTGATTTTTAAAAATCAATTTATCAAAGCTCCTTCAGACCTGCACATTGTGTTACTTCCTCTTATACTTAACTTCAATAAGGTTAAGGTTGGTTTATAGGAGGTTCAAATTAAAATGAAATGGGAGTTTAACAATGGAGGCAAAAATTAGAACAGCAAATTTCCAGTGCTTTGAGTAGAACCCGCATTCCATCAGACTGAAAATTTCAGTATCCTTAAACCTTAAATCAAAGTAACCCTACTTAGGCTTAAGTCAAGCAACAACTGCAGCATTTCATTTGGGAACCTCAGAAACCTCCTTTGCTGTTCAATGAGCTTAGTGAGAGGGTCTACGAAGTGGAGAAATGGGAATATTACCTTTTAAAATTAGTTTTTTTAATCAAACCATATGAAGAAACAGAAGCTTCTACAACGGCGAAGCTCAGGATCTATTTTCCCTTACAAGTTCTGTGCAGTTTGTGTCAAACCTTGCTCAGCATCTCTCTGAGTGTCAGGGATTGCACTAATTTAATGTTTTCCAACAAGATGCACTCCTTCCTTCCCCTAACCCATCCTGACACTGCAGGGACTGAGTCCTTATCCAGTGTCTCATCCTACAAGCTCTCCCAAACGACAGCGCGACTCCCATTAGCCTTCCTTGATGTCTATTTACCATAGCAGCTTCTCAATTATTTAAAATGTAAACATCTGGATTAGATAAATTAAGAAAACATCCAGCAAATGTTTCAGGCATTTGAAAACTTTTCTCCAGGAATTATGGCTGCAGTAGAACTTGGGAATTGGAAAAAAAATCCAAAATTCACTGCACACATCAGGCTCTTGTCACACCAGGGACGTGACCAGAAAGTCCTAAAGTTGGGAACTGCCAAGAGACCTTTTTTCAGTGGAGAGCACGTTGTGATGATGCATCTGGAATGGTACCTTGTTATTTAAGGCATACAAACAGGAGGATTTTCCAGTCAAGAAGCCAACTGTCGACTGGCAATCTGTGCTCTCGTGTGTGTGTGTGCCTGCACATAAAACATGAAGTACATGTGCACAGAAATTTGTTGGACATCTCCAGGAGATAAAGTAGGTTGGCTTTTCTCCCTGAGAAGTCTTTCAAGCTCAGTTAAGTGGGTGTTTGTGTCCAGCTTTGTCACTGCCAGACTCTTGACAGAGCCTCGTCTCAGCCCCTGGCCCTGCACAGACACCCCAAAACCCCACCCTGGGCATCCCTGGGAGTGGTGTCCAAACCCTCCTGGAGCTCTGGCAGCCTTAGGGCTGGGACCATTACCTGGGCAGTGCTCAGCACCCTGTGGGGGGTGAACCTTTCCCCAAAATCCAGCCTGACCCTCCCTGACACAGCCATTCCCTGGCTCCTGTCCCTGTCACAGAGAGCAGAGCGGAGCTGCAGAGCACACTGAGTCTCCCTTCAGCCTCCTCTTCTCCAGCTGAACAATCCAATGCCCTCAGCTGCTCCTCCTGTGGCCCCTCCAGACCCTTTCCCATCTTTGTAGCCCCCTTTGGACATTCTGAGGCCAAAGCCAGGTCTGTAACCACCATGGAAAAGGGGCCCAGGAATGGGATATTTTGCATTTGGTGCAAAAAAACTGCATCTGCACTTCCAGTGGGTGGAAGATCAGGAGCTGAAATTACCAAGTGTTAACTTAGGGTCTCTCCCAGCAGCCCTGGGAATGCTCTTGGCTCCAGCCAGAGGAAAAGGCTCTGTAGCTGAACGCAAAAACTTCATGAATATACACACAGATATGCTGGGCTGATCAAGGGGGAAATCAAAGCTGTGACCTTCCCCACAAAGCCTGTGCTGAAGGAGCAGTTCCCTCACCAGAATTCCATGTCCTGGAGGAGGATTCCTGCTAAACCTGGCTCTGAACATGTGAACTCTGTTTGCTCAGGTGAGCGGCGGGTTCTGCATTGTCTGCAGTGATGTGGGAGCCAGTGTTACAAATACACACCAAAATGAAAGCAACCTCATGCTTCAGGGTGTAAATTGATCACTGGCAAGGTCAGGAAGCAATTTTTCTCTGCTGTTAACATCACTGCACAATGTAGAGTGCATGTGGGTGTGTGTGCACACGTGAGGGAGAGGAATGGAAGGGAAGCAATTTCTCCTGTAGCATAAAGTATTGGCCAGGGGCAAAAAAACTTCCTGCAGCCACAAGGTTCTAGGAAAGGGACTGCCCAAGTGCTTGGATTTTACCTCGCTGGGATTTCTGCCCCATTTAGAACACTTCTAAGGAGTGTGGTTTTGGTGGTGTATTTCAGGAATATTTGGGCTGTTTTGGAGCTGACACTTGGCACTTGTAGTTGCTCTTCTTGCATTAAACCTGTTCTTAGAGCTTGTCCTGGTCCTTCCCACAACCTCCTGCCCTTTCCTACAGCCCCATATTAAAATCCTGAAAAAAGCATATTAACTTTCTTAACTGATACCTCACCTCTTTGTCAGTTAACAGAGTTTGTACCCCAAAATCCTGCTGCTTTTTTGGTCTCTGTATGTGCTACATCAAGGGGTACTGAAAAGGTTAATTTAATTTGGAGGCCAGTACCCAGGGATGAATGAAATGATTGGAGTACAGGGTGGGATCACTTTAAATGCACTAATTTTTTTTACAGCACGTAAGGTATTTTCTTGTTCCTCATAAACTCAAGATGGTGCATATGTGTAAAAAACTAAGTCTCTGGAAAAAAGTGGATTTCTGAGGAGATATGTTAAAATGTAGAAAAAGTTGAGGTTCAGAGTTCAGAATTTTTCTCTTTAAAGCAAAATTGCATCTCCATACCCAGGCAGATGTGCACACACACAGCCTTTATCAGGAGTGGATATGGCTTTAAAGAAGGTCAGGGACTTGCTCATGTACCAGAACCGTGGCTCTGGAGATGCAGATTCTATTTCTGCCTCAACCATGTGACCTATATATCTTTGGGCCAGTTCATCCATGGTTTAAAAAAAACAATAAGCGCAGAAATGTGGAGGGAAAAAATACAGGCCTAATCCTGATTTTTTGTTTTTATAACTCCTTACATCTTTTCTGACTGCTGAGTTGGGACATTGGAAGGTAGGAAATGGAGATGGATAAGGCAGGAGATGTTTCTTTGTTCCTCTTTAACTTCCTTTATCACCTGGTGATGTGTCCAGTGGCTATTAAGAAAACAACATATATTGGGGCTGTCTGTAAACTTATAACACAGAATTGTTAGAGCTGTTCCATGTTCAGTCCTTCAGTCCCATGGTGATTTCATGATATTGCTGTGCTTTGGGAGTGGACAGGATTCCAAGAGTGTGGTTTTTCTGTATTTTTAATTTCAAGATGATATTTCTTCCCCCAAAGAGAGACCTTTGTTCAACACGTGCCATTCAAAGCACCTTTCTGCTCTGAGGAGGTTCTGATGAGTTCAAGCACAGCAGAATAATTTCCTGTCTTCCTTGGGCCAAAAAGTTGTTGCATTTGATTTTTATTTTTTAAAAAGCATGATTTCCTATGGACTGTCCAGTAGGAAATACTAGAAAGAGGCTTGGTTGGCACATAGTGCCAAGAACTTGTCCTGTTTTAGCTTTTATATTTTCTGTTTATGCAGAACCCAGGTCAATTAAAATGATATATTTATCTGAAGAAGGGCACTTGTCCAAGTTAATAAAAAATAACAGAAACTTCAGGCAGAAGTGCCTGATGAGGATGTTAAATGCATTGTTTGGAGCAGACAAGCCACACTAAAAGACTTGAAGTGGTTCAGCAATTTCCTCAGATGAGAACTAATTTTTTTCTTGCTTCTGTTGTTGGGAATCAGGAGGTCTTGTCACAGATTTTGCTTACACACAGTTGAAGCAAACAAAGGGTGACACTGAGGAGGATTGAGGGGAAAGCAAAACAAGGAGCTGTAGAGCTAAAAACTACATCTCAAATTAGGTAAATAAATACAGGAAGTGAGGCTCCAGACAGTGTTTGTAAATAAAATACTCATATTATTGTGGGCACCCTTATTTGCACAGTATCTTGTGCAAACAAGGGTGCCCACAATAATGTATTGTATGTGTTGTTTTGGATCTCCCTCTTTCCCTGCATGATTATTTGAAAAGGATATATTTTAGATCTTAAGACTGGGCTGTTTTAAATGCAAGGGTTCTTTGTGCATCAGTTTGTGGCCTCTAACCCAGCCCATTTAAACCTGCTCTGGCACATGCCCTTCTCTGCAGCCCAGTTCTCCAACATGAAAATGAAACCCTTCATTTTAATCAGCAGAGAGTGAATCCAGTGCTAATAGCACTTAATTGTTTCTCTAGAATGCTCTCGATGGTTTTGGCAGCCAGGATGAAAACAATTCCAAATCCCATCAAAGGAGCTGATCCACACCCAGCACGTCCAGGATGAGGGGTTGAGAGAAAGCGTGGGGTGGCATCAGATCCTACACGAGGTTCTGTCATCCTACCCTGCTCACTCCGTGATCTTGGAAGGTCCAAAGGGTAAAAGCAAAAAAAAGGGAATAAAACAGATACAGAAAATCTTGGTGCATGCCCCTGAAAATATTGTGCTGACGGTCTCTTCAAGCACACACCTCTATTAATCTTGACTTTCTTGAAGCCTGCCCGCTAGTTTGAATTTGTATGCGACATCAAACATACCTTTTCACATATGTTCTTTCCAGATTTTTTTTAACAGTTACTTAGCAGTTTATAGAAGGAAGTGAATGATCTCATCAAGCTGCTTAGAAATAAAAAAAAATCTGTGCTTATTAATTATGCAGGATTAGTCTAATTATAATTCAGCAAATTAATTAGCGACAGAAGGTGTTCTGAAACATTGGAGTACATTTGCATGTTAAATGGAGAGGCTAGTCTGTAATATATGTAAATTTATGCATGGCTTCATAGTTTAATTTAAAAATTTGCAGCTGCATATGGTATGGGAGCAGGTGAAAAGTCAGTTTTAGTTTAATGATGCTAACAAACATTGGATGCTGTCCTGTCTTAGGGAAGGAATGCGCTGAATGCACCCCTATCTGCTAATCCATAAATCTCATAGGAATATAATGTTACACCAGTGTTCGGATTCAAGGTCGTCTGTGCCTAGACCCAGAAGTACAGTAGGTGCAAATCTACCCTCTGAATAGTCCTGGAGAAGGGAGGAAGCAGAATGTGCCTGGATCTTGAGCTACTGGGATGTAAATCTGCCTCTTTAGCAAATGAATGCACGTTTATTCCACACAAACCGAGACTGTGTGGAAACAAACCCTTCACAAATGAGTGAGAGCTCTGAGCTGAGTGATATCCACTCTGGCAGGTGTAAAATGAGAACCTAACCTTGGTTCCATCCTTAATGTTCACATCAGTGCAGCTCTGTGATCTCCTGGAGTTGCTGGGAAGTTATTTCCAAGTTCTGCATTAACTGCAGGGTCAGGAGTTTTTGTGTGCTGGGCTCTGCCATCTGGTAGCAACAGTAAAAACCAGCAGAGCCAGCAGAGAGAGGCCCTGGTGTCATTGGTGCTCACTGCTCAGCCTAGCATGGCTCAGCACACTGAGGTTTTGGAGAGAGATGGGCTGGGAGGATGGAACAGTCACAAGAGAAAGGAATTGTAGGTTTCTCTCAGTATGGAAAAAAAAAAGAGAGAGGATTAGGGTCTGTGCTCATTTAACACCTCTGTTAGCCTTTCTGGGATCTGCAGGGTTTGCAAACTAGATCTGGAGATAAATTTGCACCTATGTAGAGCTCTGAGGATGAAGTGATACGAAAAATGACTGGATTTAAACAGAACTGCAGAGCATCCTTGGGCCTGTGTTTGGTGATAGAGCCCAGCTCCAAATCTTGTGTGTGTTGCTGATGCTGACAGGAGTGTAAAGAACAAGAATTTGGCCATGTTTTCCAAATCCTGCTGGGTGTTATGTGTAGAGGCAATAAGCTCTATGAAATTTGTGTTCAAAAGAACCAGTAAGATCCCAAGTGTGGACTTGCAGGAATGGGATGTGGCTGATGTGGGCATTGCCTGGAAAATCAACTGGCTCTGTACGATGGGGCAGGCACTGAATTTCTCTGTGCCTCAACTTCCCTGTCCCTGAGATGCACAAAAGCGTTTCCTCCCTGCTGTCCTTCGTGCCTCCCTTCCCCAGTAACAATTTACAAGGTGGCTGGGCCGTGCCCAGCACAGTTGGAGCCCACAGACACCATAATAAACCAGGAGTATTATCTGAAGGTCCCTTTCAACAGCCCAGCAGCCCAATCCTCTCCTCTATTACCTCCCTGCCTATTGACTTTTGATTATGCTCTGGCATTTGGGCCCGTGCCAAATGGCATGAATAATATGGATCTTACAGGATAAATCAGCTTTTACCCATTGTCTTGGAAGTTACTGGAAAGTTTTGGTGTGGGAGGAAAGGGGAAAGCCCAAAGGATAAAGGGGAAACTGCTCAAATTGCAAAGAGTCCTCCAAAGACTTTTTGGGGAACAATTGCAATTACAAACACGCTGTTAGTGTTGTGTTTCATTTTCAATTTGAGCCCATAGAGTTCAATTATTAGTTTCATTAATGGTGTCAGGTTTTCATCAGAGTGCACAAACAAGGAGGTTATCCTTGGAGATTTTGGTTTTTTCTCCCCTAGCAAATGTGGCCATGAGAAGTAAGTACATTGAGCACCGAGAAACGACTGCCTGGGTACCCAGCAGAGCAGTCTCCAGCCCTTGTTTCTTGAAAATAGGATAATTTTGTAACAGAAGAAGCATTTATTTACCCCAAAGATTGTGAATTGCAGTTGTGGGGGTGTGTCCCTGCTCTGGACGAGGGGGACACAATCTGCTTCAGAGATTAAAATTGCAGAATGTATAGAAAATATACAAAAAATAAATATCAAGTTTCCTGACAGGTTTGGAGGTTGGGTGACATATTGCAGGTTTATATTCAGTTATTGGTTTGAAACTAAGCTTTTTTTTAAAAACCCAAACCCACTAGATAAAGGGTGGAGAAAAACATGTTGTTCCAGGCTGCAAAGAGAGGGGGTATTTGAGGAGGAATTGTTCTGTGGCTGAGGGAAAGGACAGGAAGCTGGACATGGACCCATTGCTGTGGACTTGTGTGCAATGTTCTCTCTTGATCCATCTGAAATACAGGATATTTTCACCCCACGTCTTCTTTAATCCATTGTAGAGAGTGTTACCTACCCAAGTGTGAGCAGGATATCTTGGCATAACAAAGAAATTACAATTAGAGGCAGTTTTAAGATGGGTACTGCCATGTTGTAGTTTTAAGGCTGTTTTTAAAGTTGGTCAGATCTCTTGGACTCCCTTAGCTGACTCCCTAACCCTGTTTTTGTTCCTTTTTCACACCTGTCTCCGACACTGGCTTTTTTGAACTCAGGCCCAGAGGAAATCAGACACTTCTGCCTTCCCCCAGGTGCCATTTCAGGGATCAGGCCCTACATAATGTTCCTACATCAAAACTTAACTTTAAACTTAAAATCTAAATCAGAGTGAGTGATTGCAAGAAAAGTCACTTAAAAAAAAAGTCTAACCAGACTCAAGAAATTACTTTGAATCAAGGCAAGAGGATGGAGAAGTGCTTCTGCTTTGTCCCATCAGGAAATGAGGATTTTGTTAGGTGTAGGAATAACAGGCATAGTGTTAATCTGCTTTCTGGTGTGTTTGTTTGGTTTTTTGGGTTTGTTTTGTTTGGGTTTTGTGTGTGTGTGTTTTTAGTTGGGTTTTTTTTTTGGTTGGTTGGTTGGTTTTTTGTGCAACTGGAGTGTTTCTATTAACAAAATCCCAAGTGACAAATGAGCAGCCAACTCCTCTTCTCCTGGCCTAGGCTTGGGATCTCATCATCTGACTCCTGCTCCCTTCTCTCCCAGCAAATATCTGACAGACTCAGAAAAGTTTCCTGACCTACATATGTTGGTTTTCACGTTTGTTAAACTGGGTTCACACTTTATGCACAGGAGTTTTGTGAAGATTAATTAGCTGCTGTTTGTGGAGTATCACATAAATACTCTGGCTCACTGCAATAACCTCTCTCATTTCTCACAGTGGAAGGTGTACGTTCATTTAAAGTGCCTTTGTGCACAGCCTGATCCCACACTGACTGTAACTCCTGCAAAAAAATGAGAAATTTTCTCATCAGCTCCCTAATAATACACCCTGACATAATAGATCAAATTACTCCAGAGATAGATATTCAGATTACAAAGAAGTCTTCTACTGTGACATTTATTAAAATCAGGATGGTGATATCAAATAAATGCAATTAATTGATTTGAAACAGTGACCTGCAAATCTGGCCCTTTGAAAGGAAGGAATTTGAAGCTGTGTGGGGCACTGGGTAGGGTTACTTGTCACACTTATCTCAGAGGTTGCCATGCCAAGACACACACAGGTGAGCTGAGGGGAGGATCTGACCTGATCCAGAATTCCCTGGCTCTGATGGAGTAGGAGTCAGGCCCTCACTGCAATAATAACAATTTTTCAGTTCACAGTATATTTAAATTTAATACTGTTTAACTGATACTCATAATAACAACTTCCGTTTGTTTTCTGTGTTCCCTTTGTGACACTTTGGAAGCACTGAATTATTTAAGCAGAATTGCACCGTATCTTTATATTTTCACTAGATTTTGGGATGGCAGGATTTGGTGGTAAGCATAATCAGAATTATCCCAGATGGTAGGTGTGTTCTCATGCCAAAAAATGACTGAGGCCACAACTCCAAATTCCACAGCAACCCCAAAAAGCCAAAATTATTTGCTTTACAAGGAAGAATTTTTAGTTGTATCCAGAGGCTGTTACCAACATACAGCCAATGTTGGACATCTTAATTCTGTACCTCTATTTTAATGAAGCATAAAAGGTGGATGGGGGATAAAAAATATTAATTGATTAATTTTTTTTTTTTTAATTACACCTTCTGCTGCACATGGAACTGAGCTTTAGGGCTTCTGCCTAGTCCTGCCAAAGTCACCAGGAAGATTTTTCTGACTCCAGCAGGATTTGGTTAAGGTCAATGTCATTCTTCTCAATGGATAAACATCCTCAGAGGTGTGGAACATCGGTTCCAGTTCTAGCCAGGTCAGAAACTGCTTTGGAAACAGTTTAACTGATGACTTTAACAGTTTAACCTGGCTAAATTTGCCCTCACCCTTTCTCCATGTCCATGGAGAGCCTTCTGCACCCCCCAGCTCTGTTAGGAGCTCTCCTGGTGCTTCCCCACCAAGGATTGCTCAAGGTATTGCTAAAAAATAGTTGAGATAACACAGCTGACTTTGTAGTGTAGGGGAAAAGGGGCACTTAAACGATTCATCCACTGAGCTCCTGGGCTTGGTGGGAACTCCCAGCAGTAACTTTTAAAATAGCTCTAAAAAGAGGGAGGCAGATTTAAGGTGGCATTCTGGGGACCTCACAAGTGCATCAGTCTGTGCCCAGTGAGGTCAACGACGAGAGAGAGACAACAGGAAGAGAAGTCTTATACTTGTACTTATTTCTCAATTAATTTTATGTCTGTACATTAAGTCAATCAGCTTTTCCATAGCAATGCCAGAGTTTTCAGGGGTAGTTATTGAAATATGTTTAGATTTTCCCCCAGCACCCTGAAATATTAAGAGGATGAGCCAAGGTCCCTTTGCTTGGCTGGAGCCAGAGTCACCTGCTAAACTCCCACCTAATTGTGTCCTTAGCAAGGCCAGAGACTGGCCAAGAAACATCAAAATCAGCTAATTTTTTATAATCCTGTTTTAAAAAAATTATTATTTTTGATGTATATATAGGTTAAGGCCACAAACTGGCTAAAATGTCTCATTTAAAGAAATTAATAAAATCTTTCTGTAATTCTCCTGTTACCCTTAAATCAGCTTCATTTAGGGCTAAACCTTCCCTCCTCTCTGCTCCCCCAAGTCATTTTTATTCTAATGCTGCAATAAATATTAATGCCTTTCCCAAATGGAACATCTTAAATATATATATATATGTATATATATATACAAGTATATATACATGTATATATACACATTTATACACACACATACACACATATATATGTATATGGGTGTATATATGTATATCCAACAACCTTCCCAATACTTCATACAAGTGCCCACTTGCAGCTCAAATTTGACTGGAGGAACTCTGAAAAAGAGAAAAAGAAAGGTGTGGTTCAACTGGGGAAAAAAAAAAAAGATAAAAATCTTTGTGTGTGTAGCTAAATGAAATTAAATCTAAATTTTGGGGTGATAGGAGGGAAATTGTCATAGCACAGCATATCCAGTAATCTCCAACAAACATCTCAGCAAAATAAATATAAATTCTGCCACGATGTTAAGTACTAAAAGCAAACCCAGCACTTTCTGAAGTGAGTGAGGCAGTTTTGTGATATCTCAAAGCAGTCATTTAAAAAATTTCAAAGCAGCATTTTGAGCTGTTCATCAATTCCAGAAAGTCAAGGCACCTCTCAGACACCTCAGTGGGATCTCCCAAATGGCTGGGGTTAAATATCCAGGTGGAGGCTCCCAGGGTTTGGATGTGTTTGGGGCAGAGCAGTCAGGGAGGACAGGGAATGTTCAGCGCTGCAGCAGCTCAGGGAGTGGGGAAGTTTTGTTTTCTGTGGTTTTTAATGGCCATTGCCCCCCTCGGCATGAATCAGCCTGGATTTAATTGGAATCCAACTTCATTTTGTAGTGTGCTCTTGGTTTGTGTTTGCTGGGAGTCTGAGCCCTGATTTTCTGCAGGCATTTAGCAGAAAAAGGGGATTTTTGTTCCTTGCCACGCCGTGTTGCCGAGTTTGCTCATGGATGCTGTTCAATGTATATTTGGAATTTTTGCCTCTCTGTATCTGCCTTTTAGGGGTTGTGTCACTCAGTCTCCCAGGATCTGTCCTCTTCCCAAAATGAGCCCAGCTGACACAGCAAGTTCTCTCCCAGACACCTTTCCCTGCTCATTTTCTTCACTCTTCGGTTCATGTTGATAATTTTTCTCATCTCAATCAAAAGCGATGCAAGCATTCAAAAAATTAAAAAATAAGGCAGCTATTTTCCTGCTTAGTTTATTTTAAATTTCCTTAGAAGTAACAACTTGTGGATTTTTTTTTTTATTTTGCAGTTTTCCTGCAGAATCATCAGCCAGCAGCTCATTGATTTTCATACAAAAGTTCCTTGTCTTGGTTAATTTTATAATTTGGTTCCATTCTGGAGTTTTCCTTTGTGCAGGCACATCTCCTATAAGCTGTTTATATATCTGCAAATATTCTTTTTTATATCTCTAAGAAGAGGGAAAGATAAAAGGAGTGTTTGTGAGTAACATTTATGCCTCACATTATCCTGTGAATCTCCGAGGGTGCCAGCGTGCCGGGGTTTTTCCTTCTGAAAACGTTTTTATGGATAAAATCTCACCAAATCTTTGTATAAAAGAGGTCACAGGTTTTAGCATGGACTCGACAGGACTTATTTAATAAAATATATTCAGTGCTGCTCCCAAGGCATGAAATTCTGTAGGATTTTTAGTTTGGAAGCCACGGAGGTGCCCAGGGCTCTGTTGGCCGAAGTTGCCCTCAGAGCTGAGCACTGACACCTCTTTCCTGCTGAACCTCAATGTCCTGCTGAAGGGATACCTGAAATGAGAAGGAAATATGCAGAAAATAACACTCTCACCTCAAGAAAATAAACATTTTAAAAATATAGAATATATTTGTGAGAGATTTAAGGGAATAATAGTTAAAAAATAGGACATTTTAATTAAAAAGGGTCCCTGGCCAGGGTGGATTTTGTGGCAGTGGTTTTACATGGTGCAATCTGTGTCTTTTCTGTGGGTGAGGTTTTTGGAGGGGTTTTGTTTGTTCAAGCAAAACACAAATGGATCCAACCCATGGCTTTTTCTTTGTATTTTGGGGCAGATGGAGGAGAAATCTTGTGGTGAGAGTAGTGCAGAGGAAGTGGCACTAACAAGGGAGAGCAGATTTCTGTGTTATTGTCTTGTGCTGAGGCTGGTTTGGAGGGTGTTGTTGGTAAACCCAGAAAATATCCATCTTTCTCCTTTAAAGTTCTAATTCAAGGCATGAATGTGTGAGTTCTGAAGGGACTTAGGGACTGCGGTAAAAAATCGTTGTCATAGTAACAGAAAGGGAAATAGGCCTGGCTCACCTGGGACTTTAACTTACTGCAAAAGCAGATTTTTTTTTTTTAAGGAAAGCACTCAGCAAGAGAAATAAATAAATAAGTTGTTCTTTGTATTCAAAATAAATTCTTCCACTATTTATTTTTTCTTGTATATGACTCTTTTTCCTTCTAAATCTATCTCGAAGTCTTTGATTTATTTTTTTAATTATAATTGTTGCAGTTAAACCCATCTTGTCTGACAAATAGAAATGGAAAGAATCACAGAGAATATTTTCACTTGCAACAGAGGATGCCAAAATATTTCTTGCTTATGCCTGAATTTTAAATACTTGTTTGTTTTTTATTTTTAATCCAACAAATGTGGCTTTTCACACAATTTCTTTACCTCTGAAATGTCCAGATTCAATCAGAAAACAAAGGAGGGAATCCTTTCCTCCGTAGATGTGAGACAAAATTTGGTGGAATGGCTTAGGGAAAAATTCCTGCTTAATATTTCTAAACTCTAAAATCTCCATGCAGTATTGGGTGAGTCACTAAACAGGCTGGAGATTCCACTTGGGTACATGACAAGCTAAACTCTACAGAATAATAAACCATATGAAGATGGGTGTATGTGACAGGGCAAAAATAATTGGCATGAAAACTTTGTGGGATATTAATGGGTTTATCTGCTTGGACAGCATGAGCTGTCATGTTTCACTTGAGCTTGTGTTTTCCTTATCCTCCCTCAAAATCTGAGTAGGAATAATCTGGGCTCTTGGCAGTTCTGTTCCTCTGCTTTACTGACTGGAATCTTCATCAGAAAAAAACATCATCAGGATGAAACCTCATCAGATTCTTCTCTGAGCTGTGTTTGCTGCTGGGTTTTTCATACATTCCAAGTCATTCCAAGGCTTATCTGCCTCAGAGTTGCCCTCTTGGTTTTCTGGTTTCTCCAATGCCATTATCCTTCTGTATTGTTTCATGGAAAGTCCCTCCAGACAGCCAAAGAAAGACCTTGAATGTGAGGGAGAGATAAGAGACTCAAATCGTGTGGTCAAACCTGTGGAGAGGGAGTGGGTGTACATCAGATGAATGATGTTCACTTACACCACAGTGGATTTCAGTCACACTGGTTATGCTTTACCTGTTGTTTTTTTGTAAATTCTGGTTATTAGAGTTTGGTTTGTTTGTCTTTTGATAAATTCTTATAGTCCTGTAAGAACCACCATTGTGCAAATCACTTCATGTACATTTTAAACCAGAATATAACAACACCTTTTGCTGTGGTTAATAGAAGTGATGTGTTTTTTTGTCTTTCCAGATTCTTCCTAAAATTTTTTCTCAAGTGCAATCAGAATTGCTTGAAAACAGCAGGAAACCCAAGAGATATGAGACGGTTCCAGGTAAGTTTTATAAGGCTCAGCATTAACCTGTCTGCCTCTGTTCTTCTTTTCCTGTCCCCTCTCTCCTACATTTTTCCTAATAAACCTGATTTATTATGAAAATAAACCTATGAAACCTATAAACCTATGAAAAGCCATATCAGACAGTGTTAAAGTTTTTCTCCATTTGTTGTGTTTAAACCCTTTTTTCTCTTTTTTTTTTTTTTCCCCTCTTTTTCCACCCTGAATCCCCAGGGGGAAGTGCTGTACTGTACCAACCAGCAGTGGATATTTGATTTGACACCCTCGGGCAAAGCACTCGCACATACAGCTGCCCACAGCAGGGATTGTGCTTGTGATATTTAGATGCCTCAGAATTTTTCAGTGTAGCTCTGTACGTGCTACACAAGCAACCTCCTCATTTCCTACCTCTTTCCCTGTTATTTTTTACTTTCTAACACTCTCACACCCTCCCTTCAGCTTCTTTAAAAAACGACAACAACAAACCAAGAAGCCAAAACAGTGATGGTCACTTTAAGATCTCACAGCAAAAGCAACAAGCCCCTTGGGACTGTGACCCAGCTGCTTTGCAGTGAGATCTGCCACTGGATTGTGAACTCTCACAGAAACACCGAGGAGGTGCAGTGTGGCAGTGGGGAGAGGAGGGGCAGGCAGGGATCTCATGTCCTCACCTTTTAGGCGGCTCTGTTTAATAAATAAGAGGGTTTCATCTGTAGCTCAGCCCCTGTTAAAGTGTCAGGAAATGGTCCAGCTTTGACAGCCTGGATGTGCTGTCAGGTCACCTGGGAAGGTGAGGAAAGTGGGGCAAGGTGGAACCACAGCGATGAAATCAGGTGGTTGGGCTGCACCCCAGCTTTCCTGGGTGACCTCTGATGAGCCATTTTCCCTCTCTTTTCATCTCTGATTCCAAATGGGGTTGCTTACATCGGTTTCCTCATTTATAAATTGAGTTAAAACTCCACAGGAGTTTACAGAGTTGCTTCAGACTTTCCATCAAAATGTGTTCTCATAGAAAAAGTGATTTTTATTTTTGTTCTGTTTCTGCTAGCAACAAAAAATTTAATAATTAAAAAAAAAGTTTCAACTTTTACGAGAAATCCTGCAAACCAAAAGCTTCTGAAAGCTCAGAAAAATTAAAGAAATGCAGGCAAAAAAAAAAAAAAAAAATTTATTAGCTTTTTGTTTGGAGCACAAAGAAATTTAAAGAAAAATTCCTGACCAACATAATTTTTTTCACCAGTAGTTTAAAGAGACTGCAGTGACTTCTTCACTCTGTGTTTTTAGAGATGATAAGACATGAGGAAAAAAGAGGTGCTCATTGTTAAGGAATTTAGACTGAGCGTTTTTTCAAGTGGCAATTTCCATAAAGAAAAGAACCAGCAATTAGTTATCATCTGCCAAGAACGCTAAAAAAATCTAGAAAGCAAAAGAAAACCTCTTTTACAGCATGTAAACACATCTTGCTGACTCCTGGAGCCATCAAGAAGAACTGATTGTGGAACGTCAGGAAACATAAATAGTCTCCTTTTTGGGGGGGTTTGTTCTGAGTTTGTACAAAAATCGTGCCCAGGGCTCTCCTGATTAACACCTGGGGACCTGAGGCACTGCCATAATACACAGAATATTGGTTGTAACTGCCAAAAGAGAAATTCTGGACCCAAACACATCAGAATATTGGAGGAATTCAGCTCTGATTTCAAACCCATGCTGGCTTCTCCCAAAAAATCCTCAAATCCTTGATTTTTGTCAGATGCTGAGCTGAAGGAGGAGTTCGGATCTAACTTCTTGCAGGGGGCAGAAATCTCTCTGTGGTCTCAGCATTATTCTTGGTGTCACCTCACCCGAATGGGGATGTGACAGAGCCCAACAGCCTCAGGTGTCCAGGGAAACCTTAAACAGGGAAACTGAACCAAATCCTGCAGGATCACATGGATGAGGATGGAATTCCTTCGTTCCTCAGCCCATCCACCTGGCAGCTCTCCTGTATGGGAGAGAGCCTGGCCTTGTTTTTGATCTCTTTACCAAAATCAGCACTTTATGGAGGAGAATGAGCTGCGATCGACTCCTCCTCTGGGTTTTCTGCCTCCCAACAGCCAAGCTGGGAAAACACAGCCAAGTGAAACTCCAGGGTTCTGTTTCTCTGGCATAACTTCAACTCCTCCTGCACGTTCAGTCCATGGGAGCTCGTCCCCTTTGAGTCTCAGAGTGAGAGTTCAGTTCAGGCCCCCAAATTAATGAAGATCAGGCTTTAAAACCACTAAGTTCCGTTTACTTTTTAACAACCCCCCCAAAATGCCAAACTTTTCTCAGAGTTACAGAATGAAAACCTTTGAGACAAATTGCAGAATTCTTGAGGTTCTGAGTGAGAGCAGGATCTTCATTCAGGCTGCTTCAAAGCTGAACATGTTGGTTGCTGAGCTTTGTTCTGGGCTGCAGAGGTCAGCGTGGATTAAAAAAAACGATACAAAAGTGGCTCAAATTGCTAAAATTTGACACCTTGGGAACAACAAAGCTCTGTGTTCCAAAGCAAATTAGCCATGATGAACAGTAATGACAATAGGCAAACACAGCTTGTTTTCTGTCTGCCTCCTGGATTCTAAGGATATCATCATTACTGCCCTGAACATAACCAAAGTAAGGAGTGTTCTTGAGCACTCCAGTAGCTTCCGGACACTTCTTTTATTTTTGGTTGATTTTTTTTGTCTTTTTTGAGTTTCTGTTTTAAAATTTTGATAAATTCTTTTTGCCTGTTGCTTGTTGGACATGGTCTGTCAATAACCCTGAAAGTCAAAAGTAGGGGGAAAAAATACCTTCAAATATTAGTGGTCTGTTTGTACACTTTGGACATGTTAATTTTCATTTTAATTGTTAATATATTCACCAGGCAAATTAATGAATGTGCAGAGTTGTCTACTAGCTGTGCATCCTGCTAGTGCAGGAACCTGTGAGCAGAATAAAAGCAGGGTCAAAAACCACAGTGCAGTAGAGTGGTTTATTAATTTCATTATTTAATTCATTATGTTTATGTCTTGGGCCATATCTAAGACCTCTGCTGGTTTTTCCCCAATAAATTATTTGTGCAGCTGTTATTATTAAGTCCCTCCTTTTCTAGACACTTCCAAACACTTCACTTTCCTTATGCAAACAGAATTCTGCAGCAATGCTCATCTAGGTGTGTTTTAATTCCTATCTGTGCTCTTCTGCAGAACCAAATATTTTCATTTTAAATGGAGTAGTGCTTGTCAAACCTTCAGGAGATATCAGGATACTCCTTTTCTTCTGTGGTTATTAAACAAAACAGCAGAGAGAATCCTTCTATCAAAGTTCTCATTTAAATCACTACTGAAACCTGGGCCTGAAAGGATCTCGTCCCAACACCATTTTTGCTCTTTAATGGAGCCTGAATGAAAGCCCAGACCTGAGGCTTTGTTGATGAGACACAAATCTGAGATGTGGAAATAATGCCTTGCAATGCATCCTACTGAATTTTCCAGCACAGAGCAATAGTTACTCATGACTGGAAAAGTGTCAAGCTAATGCTTCTGATTAAAGATGGGTGTGAATCTGCGCAGTTTGGGCTTGGTTTGGCTCATCCCCAAAGTTCCAAGGCACTGGGATCCAGTGTCCAAGCCTGGCCCCAGCCTTACTTCCAGAGCCATTACAAGATTTAGATATTTCAAACTATACTGGTAATATATTAAGATAAATTAAATGTTAGATTTCACATGTATCATTAAAAAAAGGGAGTGGGGAAAGGGGAGGAAAGGGTACATTAACATTGCATTCTAAATTTAATGCAGCTCCAGATGCCTGAAGAGTTGTGGTATTTTTTACAATAATTCTTTAATTTGGAGAGCAACACCAGTTGCTTTATGATCCCATTGACTATCAGAAATTTGCTTTGATATTAAGTAGAGCTTCAAAAATACAATGAAATTCTCTTGCCTTCCTTTTTTTTTAACCAAGTGCAATGATTTTGTGCTGTTGAAAACCATGTTTTACATCAGAAGTTAAGGAATGTGTGATAATTATTTTAGTGGTTTTTTCCCCTGTAGTAACATGATTTTATTGTGAATCACTACTTCAATGTCTGTCAGCAGCTAAAGCAGGGAAAGAGAATCTTTCAGAACTAAAGGAAAGGGAATATTTCTAGATCTAAGGGATACTTGCATAGCTACCTGATGGCTGGCCAAAACCCACAGAGATCGAGCAGTATGTCCTTGTGAATTTAACTTAAACAAATATTGGTTATTTATCAATTTTAAAATTTCCAAATAAAGCTAGTGGGGGGAAAACTGAAGCAAAAATCATCCTAAAATCACCTATTCAAACACAGAGTTTGAGTTTAGCTTCTCTGCAAATTGAGTTTACATAGGAATTGTTAGTCAGGGCTGTGTTCTCAGTGAGGGACTCTCTCAGGAATGGAACTTAAAAAAAAAAACCAAACCAAAAACCAGCAAACTGTGCCCTCCATGTAATGAGGAATTCTCCTGCAGAACTTGATTGAAACCCAATGATACTTTAGCAGTAACGACCGGTGTGTAAAGTGGGACAATAATTCCATAGAATTAAGATGAGGCTCTTCAGCTGAAATGCTTCAGCTGAGACCTGGGCTCACACATTAGGTTCCTGTTGATTGGGAATTTTGTTTCCTCGAGGAGGACAGGGATTAAACAGGTCCTGCAGTGCCAGGGAGGGGTACGAGACAGCAGAAATTAACACTAACAGTGGTCAGCTGTGAACCAATGTCCTTTTTTAGGTGCAAACAGAGAAAGGTCAGTAATTGCCCTCTGTTTTCAGCAGAAAACATGACATGGAATGTCTCCTGGCAGGTATCCCACCCTCCTCTACATGCTCTAGGGAGGAAGAGAAAGGAAAAATAACAAGGTGCATCCCTGGGGAGGTTTCCTTCCTGACCTCGGAGTGGTTGGATCAGTTCATCATCAGGCCCGTGAGCAAAGCTGGCCAGGGCTGGGATTTCACCCAGCTCACTCTAATCCAGAGCTCTGAGGGGTCTGTGTCACTCAGGGAAGTGGAAAATTATTAAGAGGGGTGGGATGATATTGGGAGATAGGAATGTAGGCTGTAGGAAGCAAAAAGGATGGCAAGGATAAAACATAACTGCTCTACACTGGAATCCTGTTCAGGCTGATGGGGAAGGAATGTGCCAGAGACCTCCGTGGTCAGGCTGGGATATGGACAGGGATCACTGAACTGCTGGTAGAGGTGAATACTACATGGAATAATCATGATGGGGGACTAATTTCCCAGGTACAGATTGCAAAACAAATGCAGCTGGTGTCAGCAGAGCCTGGGCCTGTTACTGGAGGGGGCAGATTTCTTCATCGGGTACTGACTGACCCAGCAAAAGGTGATGTTATTTTAGATTCTGTCTGAGTAAGGGAAGGACTGACTCAATTGCAAGAGAAAAAGTACTCAAGGAGCCTAATGTGCTCCGATCTGAAGGTCAAATATCCATGGGGAAAGAGAGTTCCCAGAGTGGTGTCTCATCCATTAAAAACAAACCACAGATGAGATCCACTCATTCTCACACTGCCAGCAAAAAGGAGGAGGATTTGTTGTATTGGGCCCCTTTGATTTCTTGTTTGGGTACAATACATGGGATTGACTATAGTCAAAAGAGTGCAAAATGACACTGGAACAGGTGCAGGAATGGGTCATTAAGGGGACAGGGGCTGGACAAGAGCTTGGCTCAAATACTTGCACTGAGGAGGGGTGGAATTGCTCTCTGAAATTACCCTCAGGTAAGTCAGGAAGGGAAATAATAATTTTAAATCTGTTAAGTATAAACTGACTAGGAATAAATTTAGGCCATAAGCCATAAACTCCCTCACCACCAGGCTTTAAAACAAGACGAGTGTGAAAGGCAGAAGGTGCAAATGGTTGCAAATGATTTTATGAAAGCAGCTTTGTGGTTTGTCTGTGGATAATAGCAGGAGACAAGGTGTCAGTGACCCAGGAGTGGTGTCCAACCCCTGTGTCCCAAGAACTGTCAGATTCCCTGGGGTGAAGGCCAAGTGCCCAGTTTGCCCTATCAGCCCCCAGTTCACAGGCTGAGGGTCCTGGAGAGGATTTCCCAAAGAATTCCATGCAAGTCTTGAGGAGACTGAGGCTGCTGGCATTTTTCTTGTTTCTCTTATACATTGTTTATCTTATTCCTAATCCAACTCTGAAGCAAACACATCACATCCAGGCTCTCCTCCTGTGTTACTCCCTCAACCAAAATTCCTGTTGACATCAATGGGAGCCCTGTCCAAGTCCAGGCAGCAAGATGAGGCCTGAAAACTTTTCCTTCCACTCAGCTGGAAAATAATAATAATAATAATAACAACAACAATTTTAAATCCTCATAGTAGGTTTTTTTTTTGAAAAGTTAAAGTAACATGGTGCTGTGACTAGGGAGTTATAAGGGAAAGTGCATCAGGAATGCAATATTGTTTCCAGATGTACAATGTCATAAAGAATTTTTTCCACACTTGGAATGGTAACAGGAATTTTTTGAGAGAGATCATTTACACAGTGATGAGATACGTTACATGTAAGTAAATGCCTGTATGCCTGGAATGTTTGTACCATATGTCTAAATAGGTGTCTGTGACTGATACAGATTTTATATCTGGGGATGTGAGTGGATTTGCATATCTGTGATTTGAAGAGCAGCACACTTTAGAATATAAAAATCACTGATATAACATAGTTGGGGCAGGGAAATTTGTAGTACCCAGGTGAAGGTTTTTAAAGAAACACAACTGCCTGAGCTGTGCAGGGAGGTGAAGGAGGGGCAGTGTAGCTCAGAGAAGCTGAGTTTCAAGTGCTAAAGATACTTTGGCTGGATGTCATGGGAGGTGAACCCTCCCTGTGGGTTCTGAGTGACGATTGCCTCACAGAAATCCACCTGGGAAACAAAAATAATGTGGAGATACAGCCCCGACATTTCTCCGGGACTGCTGGGGAATCACCGGTTTATGGCTGTGGCCTCTCAGCTGATAAGAAGACCTTTGCAGATTGGCAGGGAGAACCTCAAGGAGTGTGAAAACAGCTTAGAATCCTGTAATTCCCCCAGTGTTCTGAGGGACATGGGATCTGTGTTTGAAGAGATGAAGGAATAACACATTGCCCTCTCTATTTCTTTCTTGCTTGCTGTCCTCTGAAACCTCAGCAGAGGTGACAGTTTGGCCCAGTTTTTGGGTGGCACAAAATCTTAAGTTTTTATGCTGTCTGTGCCTAAAATTTGGCCCTCAGCCTCAAATACCAGAATCCATGGCCTACCTGACCTATTTTGTTGTTCTCAGATCATTCCCTTTGGATTAAATTTTGCATTAACAAATGGTGTTAGGTTAAAGATCATCCACTGAGAATAGGCAAAGAAGCCAAATTATCATACACAAGAAGTGGTGCCATCAGGGCAGGAAAGGAAAAACTCACCAGAACCATTTGCCAGTCCTGTGGGCAAAAGTCAGAATTTCAATCTCTGAGGAAGTTTGCACATCACCTTTCATCAGCACTAAATAAAGGGTTTTTTAAAAAGGGCTTGGACTATTTTACGATGTTGGGAGAACAAGTGTTGTTGATAAATATGTGTTCAGGAGGGTATTGGCAAAAGTGCATAGAAATGGTTAACAAGGTAATGGTAAGAAATGTTGACCTTGATTTGTTTAGCCAAGATGTAAAGATTTTTGAAGGTCAAAGGTGTTCTTGTGTAGTGTTTTGGAGTCTAACTGTGTCTGACCCTCTAACATTAAGCTGCTGTGGCCTGCAGTTTTGAAGAGTGAAGCAAACCAGGGGGAAAGAGGGAAGGGGGAGAGAACAGGAAATGGAGTGAGGTGTTTCAGGAAGTTGTCAGGAGTTGACTGATTGATTCCAGATGGAAAGGGTCACCCTTCATGACCCGGGAAATACTCACTGGGAGAAAGCAGTTGGCTTGTGAAGTGGAAGGGCCTGGGAGTTAGAGGCCATGGTGGAATGCACATTCCTCCTCCTTTTATCCATAAAATATTAGTTTTTAATCTGCCGAATAAAACAATTGTATTGTGATCTCCATCAGGCAAGAGAGAATGGCTGGGGCAAAGTGAAGAAGTTCAGTCATTTTGATGTCCATGATCTCACGTGTCCTTTCTCCACACCATGGATGAGAAGTTGGGTGGTGGTGGTGTAGCAATGACAAAGATCTCTGCTGAAATTCAGGTTACAGCAAAAAAGGTCCCAAACTTTGAGAAGGTTCTGCTCCAGATCTGAACTTTGCATCTCATCCTGTCCACAAGAATGCCAAGTGTTTATTCACCCTGGATCCCAGCCTGTGACAGGCCAACTGGCTCTGGCCTTCCTGTCATGGATAGGAGAGGTGGATAAAAATGGAACTACACATGGAGAGAGGTCTAGAAGTGCATCTTCCATCCCTGCTAGCTCAGGGAGCAGAGGATGCTCAGCACTTGTCCTCTGGGCTGGTTCTGGCCATTACTCGGTCATTGCTGTGGGGGTCTCTACATCTCCTACCAAAATGTGGTTCTTGTGTTGTGCACAACCCAAACAGTGACTCCAACACTGACCTCTACTGTGGGACAGTGACAGGACCCAGGGAACAGCAGAGCTGTGCCAGGGAGGGTTAAGCTGGAGATCAGGGAAAGGTTGGATATCGGGAAAGGTTCTTCTCCAGAGGATGCTGGCACTGCCCAGGCTCCCCACGGAATGGGCACGGCCCCGAGGCTGCCAGAGCTCCAGGAGCTTTTGGACACTGCTCCCAGGGGTGCCCAGGGTGGGATTTTGGGGTGCCTGTGCAGGGCCCAGGGCTGGACTGGATGATCCCAGTGGGTCCCTTTTCCACTCAGGACGTTCCATGATCCTGTTCTATGTGTGAACAGTTGAACCCTGCCTCTGTTCTCTCTTCCTGGGAGCACATGGGTGTGTATTTATTCCACTTGTGTAAGTGAGCTTGGAGATGTCTCTATTCCATAGTGTAACTGTATATAAGACACGCTTTTTATTTACATTTGGTTGCAATTTAAACACTTGTCGTAAATATTTCAGACACTGGAATAATTCAGGCCTATTCCCCTTTGCAGCAGTGTGCTCTGGGCTGGCCAGTGAGAGACTAAAATTTATTTCCATTGTTTAAGGGAAAATAATGAAGTGCATCTGAGTGGGCTCAGCTATGTCATGCGGGAAACGTTCCCTTTGGATGGAGTCACACCCCACCCTAATGGGAATGAGGAAATCAGTTGGCACACAAAAGCAACACATTCTGTGACAAGAATGCTTGAGAAGTATAAGAGTACAGGATGACAAGAGCCTTTTGGAATGAATTAGAGTTGTCTCGAGAAAGAAAGTGTTCTTTAAGCTTGCCTAAGCCTGGGGAGGGCAAGGTCTCTCCTGCTCTGTGCTGGACAGAGTTTTATCAACAATTAGAGCTTGACATTCTCTTACCTCGGCTGTGAAAATCCTGTTTGACTCTCCATGGCTGTGCATTACTGTAGGTGTGGCAGTGGGATGTAATTAAGCTCATTTACACCAACTAATGGTCAAAACCACTCAGTCAGAGGGCATCTTCTTTCAGGAGTCAAAACACTGTTTTTCCCAAAATTTTGTGGTTTGAAGTCACACATCTTTCTGGATTGATGGTTAGAGCTTTGGATAATGTAAAAACTAAAGTGGGATTAATTAACATATACAGTTATTTTCTCTAAGAATTCAAATTGGAGCCTAGTCATGGAGGTTGAGGTTTAAAACCTGCTGCTTGGCTCGGGATGCTCAGGCTCAGATGATTTTTCAGGAGGCACTGTGCACTCACATGTCAAAACCAGGCATATTAAGTCCTGTTTTCATGGAGTTTCCATCCTGCAGGAGCTGGGTCATTTTACAGTGAGGCTTCTATACGGCCCACAGGATGCTGTGTTAAATGCAATTAATGCACTGAATAAAGGCAGAAAATATTTTCTCCCCTTCTTAAACCCCTGCAGGGTGTGCTGCCATTTTACAAAACAGGGGTTTAGCTGAACTGAATAATTAATCCTTAACAAGTTGAATTTCAAATAAATTGTTTACCTGGCTGTTTTTTCCTTCTCTTTCTAAATATCCAGGTGGTGCTATCGACAACAGTGAACGTGGATGGGCACGTGCTGGCAGTGTCTGACAACATGTTTGTGCACAACAACTCCAAGCACGGGCGAAGAGCAAGGAGACTCGACCCCTCGGAAGGTGGGAGTTTTGTCTGGAGAGCAGAGCAGAACTTACCCATTCTTCCATTTCTGTTTGTTTTCAGGAGGGAAGGAGAGCTAAGGGGGAATTGCAGAGCCTCAGGGGGTTTGGGAAGGCAGAGGCAGGAAAACAGAGTCTACTGCATGCAAAATATGATCCTCCTCACATCTAAGGGACTGACTCCCCCTCCCCCTGCAATTTATTAATTAGTATGTACTGCAAAGATGAAAACACGAAACACCAAATATTATCTAAATTTCAGCCCTCTCATTCAGCTGGGATAGATTTGATTTCAGGCAAATTAGGCAAGATGACATCTTAGTTAAACAGAGCCATTCCAGCATAAGATGTGTATGAAAAAGTGTCACTGGTTCCCTTAAACAAACTGTGCACGGAGCCTAACGATGCGCAGAGGGAGCTGACACTAATTGATGTGAGTTTGTTTGGCTAAGCCAGACTCATGGCCAGCTCCAGGATGGGTTGGGGACTGTATTCAAGCAATTACAAATTCTTGTATCTGTTCAGTTTCAAAACGTTCGGCTCCTCCTCCCCCTCTTCGTTCCCAAAACATTCCACCTCCCTCAAGCAGACAGTGCTCAAAATCGACTGGAAAATGCTATCAGTGCCTGCTTTTCCCTCTCCTGCAGCCACTGAAAGTGAGAGGAGCTGGTGATGTTAGCAGAAAAGACAAGCAAGGATATTATTTCATTATAATGTTTTGCTGCCCCACTTCTTAACTGTGCCCTGTATCAACCTAAAAGAAGAATTAATGAACTGGAAGAAAATGATTGAATCAGTAAAGAATTCAGAGTGGTGTTAATTCTCCCCCAGCGGGCAGTGAAATGGTAGAAGGAAAATCCCAGGATTCCTAGCCTAGGAAGCCATCCAGTTTTTCCTTGACTGATTGGATGTGATTGACTGGCTGTTCAAAGGAGTCTCATGTTTTTGGAGCACTGCCAAAGTTCCCCTCCACCTCTGACCCTGTCAACATAGGGAATGGAGTGATGGATTGACTTTGGTTATGGCCTGGAAACCATATTGGGTTCCTGACGGGATGCATAGTCCATAGGCCTTGAACATATGGAAGAGAGAAATAAAATTTAAAAAACAAAACAAAACAAAACAAAAAAAAACCCCCAAAAAACATTTTATCAAATTAAGAAAATTATTAGAAATTATCTCCTGATATGAATTGGAGGAGACATTTGATATTCCCGTGTCTTCTTTCACCCATCGATAAACGTAATGAATGTGACTCTACCGTTTTTTCCACAGGGTTTGTGTCTGTGGGATCATATGCTAATGAGTGGGTGTTATTTTGTTTTTTAAAGCAGTCTCTGCACAATCATTTAAGCATTTCAGTTTTACACCCACTACAGTTGGCCTATTAGGCTTTAATGACACGATGTTAAGTGGCAGTAATGAATAGGCAAGTAATTAACACTTGCAAGGCAGAAAACACTCCTTTATTTATTTATTTATTTGTTTATTTATCAACATACCGGGATTTGTGGAGTGGTGAGCAGCCTTCATGGGTGAATGGCTGGAAGGGACTTGTCCTAGGCCTCTGCTAGCAATGGGAATTCAGGAATTCCCAGCTGTGGATGGGCGGAGCTGCTCTCAGCTGCAGTTTTGCATCACTTGGGATGTTTGATGCTCACAGGAATTGCTCCAGGGATTTACACCCGGACCTCAAAGCTGTTGGGGGGATAAAAAAAGACACCTTAAAGAGATGTTTTGATGTGTTTTTGTTCTGTGCAGCCACGCCTTGCATCAAAGCCATCAGCCCAAGCGAGGGGTGGACCACGGGGGGAGCCATGGTGATCATCATCGGGGACAACTTCTTCGATGGGCTGCAGGTGGTGTTCGGGACCATGCTGGTGTGGAGTGAGGTGGGTACAGCTGCCCCTCTGCCCCTGAGCTGGGGAGGCTTCCCTTTTCTGAGGAGGAACAGGGTAATTCCTGTTCCCGTTCTGTGGTGCTGTGTGAGGTGGGAGATAGAAACCTGTGTGAAGGGAATTCAGGGAATGTGTTTTCCTTGCTCTTTGATATTATTGAGTGATACCCAAAATGGAACTGAACAATTCTAGGTATCTATAAAATCAAAGAAATTATTAGAAATTGTCTCCTGATATGAGCTGAAGGAGACATTTGATATTCCCATATCTTTTTTTTATCCACTGATGAACAAAATGAATGTCACTCTACCAATTTTTCAACAGGGTTTATTATTTACACAGGTTTATTAACATAAGCAAAGGTGAGAAATAAAGAAAGGATTTAAGTTTGGGAAGGAGAAAAAAATAAACCATCAATTAACCAATGGGTGTAACAGAACAAGTTCTTGATAAAAATTAATCCTAAAATGTGTGATCCTCTCTTGGAGGCTAGGATCTAACCCAGGTGTATCCCTCTGCTAATCTATAGTGATAATAAAAAATAAAGAGTTTTTACTGAGGCCTGTGATGGCAGGACAAGGGGACGGTTTTAACGTGAACAAGGGTAGAACTGGAAATGAGGATGACATTTCTTATGGTGAGGCCCTGGTACAGGGAGCCCAGAGAAGCTGCTCCACTCCTGGAAGTGTCCAAGGTTGAACAGGACTTGGAGCAATCTGGGATAGAGAAAGGCGTTCACTGGGCGTGGGACTGGATGATCTTTAGGGTCCTTCCAACCCAAAGTTTTCTGTAATTTACTCCTGAAGTAAAAGAATAGAACAGACAGCTGATGGTGCCTCTCCTGTTGCCATTCCCAGCTGATCACACCTCACGCCATCCGTGTCCAGACGCCTCCCCGGCACATTCCCGGCGTGGTGGAGGTGACATTATCCTACAAATCCAAACAGTTCTGCAAAGGAGCACCAGGCAGGTTCATTTACACAGGTGGGTGCCTGGGATTTGGGCTGTAGGAGCTGTGTTGGTGATTGGTACTGACAACCCTTGGTTCGATTAATTAATTAATTAATTAACCCTCTTGCTCTTCCAAGGCTACTCTGGCAGTGGTGGCATTTGGGGGTGTAAGGAGGAGATTTCATAAGGCATTTTTACTGCACATTAATATTTTCCCAACTGCTGTCACAACATGGGTTGGTCTACAGAATATACAACAAATATTTATGTTCAACCTGATTGTATTTGAGCTTTTCTGTCTTTTTTCTTTTTTGGAAAGAGTCACACTAAGAGTGAAGAAGAAAATGACAAACTGTTGGAAAGATTAATATAAAAATTAATTATACATTTCAAGGGTAAATCTAACTGGCACAGTGAAGCTGTTGTGGGGGGAAGCTCATCTCTGTCCTGTAATGTGTCTTTATGTTGGGCTTCTGCAAAGTGTGCTGTGCTGGCACTGCTGCACTTCTGGGGCTCTCAGCGTTTCCACTCCAAAGTGCTCTCACTCAGGGGTGCTGCAACCCCACCATCAGCCTCCTCTCATTGCCAAAACGGGATGTGTGGACTTTTCCATAAGGTTCCCACGTGGAAAACTTCCTGTCACAGTGAAACCAGCAGGATTCTGTAGGCATGTAATGATGTGCTGGAGAGTACAGCAAAAACCCAGACAAATGGCTCGCTGGAGGGGAATGGCAGCTGCTGAACCCACTTTAGCAGTTGAAGTAAGAGATGAAATACTTAAAATGAGAGATAAAATCCTGTTTTTAAATCACCACACCCAAGCATTTAATCCCTGTGTGTGCCTTCATCTGGTGAGGATACAGGTTGCTCACACATCCCTGTTCTGAATTGCTTTCCTTTCATCAGCTGCTCCTGGAATAAAAAGACATTTGTTCTCTGCTGCTAATCTTGCTGTAGCCTCATATTCTGCTTTTAATATGACACACACTCAAATTTTCTGCTGCTGTAAGTGGTTCCATTATAGTTCCCTTGGCTTTAATAACACACCAGTTTATGCCAGCTGAGGGCACATCTTGTAGGCTTTCCTAGTTCAGCTTTGATCACAGCTCTGCATTTACTTTGTCACAGAGATGCTAACCTGGAAATGTGTATATCAGGGAGATTTGGAACATAATTTTCCTTGCTGAGCAGAAATCCTCCAGGGGCTACCTTGTCAGAGCAAAGCAATATAAAATCATCTGTGGGAGAGGTTGGGCTCTGGGTTGTGCTGTATCAGCCTCCATGCTAGGATCCAGGGGTGGGAAGGTGCTGGTTTGCTAAATCTTATAAGGAGATAGGAGCTCTTGTTTTCTGCTTGTGAGAAACAAAACTTACAAGGATGCAGAGAGCTCTATAAATTGGAAGAGTGAGTTCCCTTAGACAGAAAAGGCTGAGGTGACAAAGCATTTCCTGCTGTCACTGCTTTAGCCTGTGAGAGACATGGGGAAAAAGAGAATTCCAGGGTCTGAGGGGGCTGACAGGAAAACCAGAGAGGGACTGTTCATCACGAACTGTAGTGACAGGACAAGGAGCAATGGGTTTGAACTGAAAGAGGGGAAATTTAGCTGAGATTTACAGAAGAAATTCCTCCCAGTGGCAATGGTGAGAACCTGGCACAGGCTTCCCAGAGAAGCTGTGCCTGCCCCATCCCTGGGAGCGTCCCAGGTTGAACAGGGCTCGGAGCATCCAGAATTAGTGGAAGGTGTGACTGCCCATGGCAGCAGGGAAGAACAAGATGATTTTTAAGGTCCCTTCCTGTCACTGAACATTTTATAAGTTTCTTGGATGCAAACTTGTTGAGTTTTTTCTTCCATGGGAAAGCTCTTTTTTCTCTGCAGATTTCAAGTCCNCTTTGATGCCACAGGTGCCTTTTCTCTGTTAACACCTTTAAGGTTGGGCGGCCCACTGCAAAAACTTCTCTCCCTCTGCCACACCTTTATGGGTTCAGGATGTTTCTAGAGATTCTAGACTTTGACTGTGCTGTTTTCCCTGTGCTGTGCTGTGCTTTGTGGGGTAAATCCAAGGTGAGCTGCAGAGCTGTGCTGAGGCTCTTGGACGTGGCCCTTTCCCACATCTCCCGGGGTGATATCAGCACAAGCTGCTGCCACTCGGGGTAAATGGTGCATCCTCCTCCTCCTCCAGCAGTCTGATGTGCTTTGATGTGTGGTGAGATAATGAAAACTTCCAATGCCAGCACTGTGCTGGGTGGGTGTCACAGCCAGGCCCCGCAGAGGGGGCTGAGCTGCTGCTGCAGGTCTGGCAGATGCAGCCAAGTGTCATGGGAGATCTTGCTCAACTCTGAGAATTCTTCTTCCCCTCCTATTCCAGCAAGTCAGAATAGCTGTGTTTAAGATGAAAACACAGGTTTTGAAGGGTAAAGAACATCAAAGAGGAAGCACTGTCCCGACTCTGAGCCTCACATAAATAAAAGCAGGTAGTTGGTGGCACATTTAGATCCCTCCCTACTCTTATACACCAAATCTGTTTTTAAAACAGTCATAATAGGGAGAGGTTTACAGGCTCACTGATAATTTAGTTTATTCCCTAGGTGGCTTCTCTTTTTGTACATAAATTGTATCATGCCATGCCCGGTTTTTTAAACTGTTTAGGGAAGTTCAAGACACCCCTTGAGCCTGAAACTCTGGATTTGAGGTTTGCCAAAGGGATTTTGTACCTGAGTCCATTTTCTGAGATGTTTAATTTCAGATACCTGATTTCTAGGAAGTAAAGAGCAGCCTGCTTGTGTGTCAGACCCCTTTATGGTCTCTGCATCCATGAACCTCAAAGCATTTGGATATAAATCTGGCGTATTTCTATGTAACACACAGATAAATCACTCCTGACCCAGCAGCTCTTTCCTTGGTGGAAGCAGGATTGTGGGAAAGCTGCTTAAACTTGCTGGTGAATTCTTCATCTTTGGCCTCCACTTGGGAAGGTGTCATTCACTCCTCCAAATACTTGGTGTTAGTTTTTCTCAGGATTTCACAACAGAGATATTTTTAGTCCATTAATGAGTAAAACCAGTAGTGGGCAATTTTGTTGCAGGCTGTACAGAAAACCTTTGTGCTGAAAGACATAATGTACACATTGATTCAGGATGGCTGAGTCCTGTGAACAATTCAGCATTGTTGGGAAATGATTTGCTGTGGTTGATCTCTCAGGATGAAACTGTCCATGTCAATCAATTGGAAAAATGTTTGTTGAATAATAGCCAGCTTCTTCTTCCTGAATTTGCACTTTGCATATTCCCACTAGCTATTTTTAGTAACTTTATATTTATTTGAATCCCTGTATATTTCACATGTTTGAATTCCTATATATTTCGCATTTCTTTAGCTTTAGATATGTCACTTAAATGACTAGATTTGTGATCAAGAAGAGAAATGGCACATAATGATGTTTAGGCTCTTGAGGAATTGGCTTCTAATTCGCAGGATTATTGGCAAAATAACCCACTCCCCAAAAAACTCCTCTTCCCAAATGGGATGAAGAGTCTGTGGCAGTTGAAATGTGTATTATTAAACTCCTTAAGCAAACCAGAATGGCTCCCAGTGGAGAGCAAAGACATTCTAAGTATAGCCAAGACTAAATTCTCAGGTCTGGAGGTTTTTTTTTTGCTCAATTCCCACTCGATTATCTCCTGTAATATTTAAACTTCATGCCAGGCCATAATTATTTAATAAAAAGTAAATATAAAATGTATCTCCGTGGAGAATGTGACCTTTTACCTTCATGTTGTTATACCAAAGGCAGACAGGGATAAACAGGAACAGGGATAAATAGAGAACCTGGATCACTGTAAACATCTGTCTCACGTGATGGGTTCTTCTCCTGGTGCAGAAGATGGTTCTCCTGTGAGGTGCTCAGGATATTTTGGATTATTCAATAAGAAGCATCAATATCTCTTGTAATCAGGGGTTTTCAGCTGTGCCAGTGCTAGTTATTAAAAAAAAAAAAATTTTTTTCCCCCTCAAAAGAACCACAAATGGTACAAGAAGGTCTAAGCCAGCGCTGACTTAGGGTAGTGCTAAAGGACTTACATATGTTACTTATTAAATGTGTCATGAAATTCTTCGCAGAATCCTCAGTATGAATGTGTTGTTTGTGTTAAAATGTGCATTCTGAAGAATAAGGGAATTGAAAGAAAAATATCCCTGTAACTGTGCTAGTGCACAGTGGCACTGCTGAGGTGTTGGAGGCAGGCAGAGCCCGAGCACACAGAATGCTTCAAGCTGACTTTTGGGTTCTGTACCAATTTAAATTGGAGTTTAAATAATCAGAAATTCGAGTATTATTGCTGCGATTTCCTAGCAGAGACTAGGAAAGTATCTGAAGGTTTATGAAATCATCAGTGATGCCAGTAGGGCTCTGCCAGCTATTGCTAACTGAGGATCTGGGTCAAAATATCCTGGTTTATCCACCAGAGATTAAGATCATTACAGGGAAGTGGCAGCGTATGCAGAACACACAACTGGGGAAGGGAATGTGTCTAATGAATAGCTGTGCCCTACTTCAATACTGCAAACATTGGGGTGTGTGTGGAATGTGTTTATTAGAGGAGCAAGCATGGCTGTCTGATTTCTGTCTGTGTAACCAGCAGGAGAAGACCTGTTCTGGTGTGTATTTGTCTCAGAATTTGCTTTATTGCTGTCATGGTTTTGTCCAGAGTGAAACATTCATCCTTAAAGGAGTATTTTGTGACAGTGCCGCTGCATCTTGCAAATTATTCATTCAGCCTTTGATATATGATGAGAAGTCAGCCAGGGAAACTGGAGCAGTTTTAAGTGCAGAAGGTGTGATTTCTTTTTTGCCCTATTGAGACAGAGCCATATAAAAATACATGTTTAGATACAGTCACATAATGTGGTGCGATTTGATGTTTTCCTTCCAGCTTTAAATGAACCTACCATAGATTATGGCTTCCAAAGACTGCAGAAGGTCATCCCAAGACATCCTGGGGATCCTGAAAGATTAGCTAAGGTAAAATAATTTTAAGCATTTCACTCAGCCCACCAAATGTGTTCTTTCACTTGTAATTGTGTTCTCTAATAAGAGAGACACAATTATATCTTAAATGACAATCACATCTGATTTCACCAATCAGTTGTAAGTCTGGAAAGGATGGGACTGTGTAGAACCCACAGTGATTTATGTATGTTAGAGTTCAAACAGTCTCTGTGCTAAATTGAGTCCAGTGAACGTTCCCAGTTCATTGTCCTTGTGCTGTGCCCTATCCCTGGTGGCAGATCCCTGAGCCCAAATGCTGTGTCCATGCAAAGGGATGTACTGAATCCTACACACGTTCGTGTGTCCATGCAAAAGCGTCCATTGAAATCCCCAGCGGAGCGGGGACATCCGGGATTTGTCTCCGTTTTTGGTGCTGTGGGGTGGAGCAGGTTCAGGACCCTGGAGAGCTCCGGGTCATGGAGGAGCCCCGGACACGGCGCGGCCGAGCCAGGGATCAGCCCCCGCTGCCTCCAGAGGGACTCGTGGTTTGGGGGCTGCTCTGACCTACTGGGAGGGCTTAAATTCTTCAGGTACCTGGCAAATAACACCTGAATACAGCACCTGAATGCACCCGGGCTTCAGAGTGACCACACACAAACACTGGAGTCTCTTGAGAGAATACTAGCTCATGGTTTTATTGTATTTATTTAATTATTCTATTCTATTCTATTCTATTCTATTCTATTCTATTCTATTCTATTCTATTCTATTCTATTCTATTCTATTCTATTCTATTCTATTCTATTCTATTCTATTCTATTCTATTCTATTCTATTCTATTCTATTCTATTCTATTCTATTCTATTCTATTCTATTCCATTCCATTCCATTCCATTCCATTCCATTCCATTCCATTCCATTCCACTCTATTAGTCTGTTTATTGTATTTAATTTTTATTTTACTTTAGCCAGTCTAATCTATTCTATCTTATTCAATTTCTTATTCTATTTTATTTATTTTATCTTGTTCTATTTTATTTTGCCATTTTATTGTGCTTATTGTATTCATTTATTTGTATTTTGTTACGTAATTATTTGTATTTTGTATTTATTTTTATTTATTTATTGTAATTTTATTGTTATTTTTATATNATTTATTTTCTTGATTTATTAGGTATTTATTTTACTTCATTTGATTGGCCAGAGCTATTTTTTGCCATTAAAACCCCTCTTTCCCTCTGCACCACAGGAAATGCTGCTGAAAAGAGCCGCTGACCTGGTCGAGGCCCTGTACGGGACCCCCCACAACAACCAGGTCAGGCCGCCGGGGGTGGGACGGTGCAGCCGGAGCCCGGGGGGTGCCCGGCTGCTCCGTGCCGTGGCTGAGCTGTCCCTCGTTCGCAGGAGCTGATCCTGAAGCGCGCCGCGGACATCGCCGAGGCGCTGTACAGCGTCCCGCGCACCCCCGCGCAGCTGCCCGCGCTGCCCGGCTCGCCCGCGCACGGCTCCGTCATGGGCATCAACTCGTACGGCGGCCAGCTGGGCGTCAGCATCTCCGAGGCGCAGGGCAGCAACCAGGGTGAGCCCGGCGCTCCGGAGCCCGGCCGGGCACATTCCCCATCCGTTTTCCCCTGGCTCTGCTCTCCGACCTCTCCAGTGATGCCTTTAACTCTGGGAATTCCCGTGTTTTAGCTGAAATAATTTCTGATTGCTTTCGACACCAACTCGCCCCTGAATTCCCGTCCCGTCCCCCTCAAAATATCAATTTTTTTCATTGTATCTCTGTTTTCACAAACAGCAATGGCAGCAGCTGCAAAAAACCTCACACAGAGGTGGGAAATTTTCCCTTTTTTTTTGTTTTTAAGGCAGCTGCTTCAGTGTTAATTTTACCAACATTCATATATTGTATGTATTACATTTAGTCCAAATACACTATTGATTGTGAGGAAAACAACCCAAACCCAATGTATTTACATTGGAAGAGTTATCAACTTTTCTGCATCCCAATATTTTGATTTTTAGCACACACAGTCTGTGGTTAATCTCAATAGTTGGCTGTGTTTAACACTCTAAGGCAGCAAACCCAGGTCCTTTAAAGTTAATTTTCTATCTGCCCAGTTAAAATCCATCATGAAGATAATTTTGCTCACTTTTTCAAGGTCTTACCAGCCCTGAATTAGAACATCATAATGTAAAGGAGCAGAAATTACCTGACTTTATAGATTTAAATATTATATCTAAATAGTGACTACTCCTAATGTGATTATTGTATCAGTCCTCTAATGAAAGTTTTTCCATAGGAAGACCCTTTTGCAGCTGGAATAATGATTTTTTTTTCCTTTTATGCTGGTAGCTGCAGCTTTCGACTCTCTTTTTGGAGTAAAAAAAAGGCTAAATTTTTTCTCTCAAATATTTGTTGCATTTAAAAAATACAATAAAATGGGTTTTACGTATCCGGTTTATTCTTTCTCCCAAGTAGAGGAAATTAAAAATTAAACTGCAAACTTTATATGGGTTATCATTTCCCCTTAGTAATGTACTTGCTTTATCTGTAATTTATCTGTAATTCAACAATTCAACAATAATTTGAAGAGTAAAACCTCCCCCATTCACTGGTAGAAAATCCCATATATTATAAATTCTACCCCATGTAAACATAAGCACACACAATGTTGTCCGGGTCTTTAATGAATTAAAAATTTTAATAAATCAAATTTTATTGGAAAAATGTACATCGGATCACTTTTAAAAGTTGGTTCAGAACTTAAGCTGCAGGAAAAAACTGCATTTTTTGGTACGGCCTAAACATTTTAAATACTCTGGATTTCAATGACGTTTATTTAAGCAGGGGATGTGCAGCAGGAAGTTTTAAGGCACGGAGGTGTTCTGAAACGCGCTTTATTTCCAGGTTACATCCGTAACACCAGCAGCATCTCCCCCCGGGGGTACTCGTCCAGCTCCACCCCGCAGCAGTCCAACTACAGCACCTCCAGCAACAGCATGAACGGCTACAGCAACGTGCCCATGTCCAACCTGGGCGTGCCCGGCTCCCCGGGCTTCATCAACGGCTCCCCGACGGGATCTCCCTACGGACGTACGGCCCCCCTGCCCCGGGACCCCAAACTGCCCCTAGTGCAGGCCTTGCCAAGGCTCTTTGGGTTTGGGGGTCTGTGGATGGACGGCGATGGGATAAACTGAGACGAGAGATTTTTATAAGTCCTAAGTTAATGTTAGGAGCAAGCAGTTTATGGCTTGGGGTGTGGGTAAAAGGGCCCTGCTGAGAGCTGCCAGCACAGCTCAGAGCAGGACCGAGAAGAGAGAGACAGAAGAGAGTAAGAGTGTAAGAGTAAGGAAGGTAAAAGTAAGAGAGCAAGCGTGGTAAGAGAGTAAAAGCTAAGAGGGGGGGTGAGAGGTAAGAGTGGTAAGAGAGGGGTAAGAGAGTAAAAGTACAAGACAGTGAGGTTTTTGTTACAAAGCATTAAATCTTCTTCTATACTGAATATTCTAATTTACACTAACCAGTCTAGTCCAAGATACAAATCCTATAGCATTTACTTATCAACACTCTGCTTATGTTTGCCTGGGTTTGGGTACTAACTAGAAAAGGCTCCCATTCCTTTCGTGTTGAACCTTACTTCTTTATTTCCCTCCATTTCGTTATCCTTATGCAGATTCCTGAGTGGCAAAGCCACCGTGGGAAATGAGGTGCAATTTGCAGCTTTATTAAGCGAGTAGCCACTGCTTTTAGTACAGAGACTTTACAAATCCTGGGTAAAAACCACTCTGAAATAATCTTTATGAGTTTGAAGGCATTATCAATAACTGAGAGCTGAATTGGGGATTAATTTCCTGTGAAACTATATTAACTTCACAACCAGAAGTATATAATAGAATTAATCTCTCAATTTACGCTTGTTTTACCATGAACAGCCACTTTTCCTATCATACCTTGATTTCCCTTTATCTAGGGAATATGTGAAAAACAACAAAAAACGTATATACCTCCAGCTAGGGTGTAAGTAAATAATTAAATATATGTTATATATATATGTATATATAAAAACAGGATTAAGAGTTAAATATCTTCTTCTTCTTCTTCTTCTTCTTCTTCTTCTTCTTCTTCTTCTTCTTCTTCTTCTTCTTATTCTTATTCTTATTCTTATTCTTATTCTTATTCTTATTCTTCTTCTTCTTCTTCTTCTTATTATTATTATTATTCCCTCTTCTGGAGCTTTCCATAAGGAAAGGACCAGGTCTCCAGCATTCTGTTCTTGTGATTTCAAACTAATACTACCAAAAGCCCTGGGAATTCACATGAAATATTGTTATTTATTCCTCCTTTTGCTGAGGAATGGCTGATATTGTTCTGGAAGCTGAGACAGCAGACAGTTCCTGGACAGATGATTGGACATAGAAAGGGGCTTTTTTCTTGAAAGGCACTTTAAAAAGTAGCCAGTTTAGAGTAAAATCGAAGCGGCACCTTGAAACCAAGGAAAATTAGTTTTTAGAAAACTGGGGAAGACACAGGATTTTCCAACCTTTCCAAATTCCAAGGACACTGAGTGGAGAGGCCATTACTGCTCCTATTGACTGTTTTTCCCATGGTGATTTTTAATTTTCTGGCACCCTCACCCTTAATTTTGAAAGAATTAAGCACCATTTTTTCTGAACTGTTCAGTTTAACTCCCTCTGTTTCAGACTTACTCTAAAACTGTACTCCCTGAGAGAATGAGACCTCCTTTGGGAGGTAGAATCAGAATCAGACAATGGATTCTTGAAACAGTTTTACCCAATTTCTGATGAGAAATCCCTTTTCTTCTTTGGCAGTGATGTCTTCAAGTCCAACAGTCGGGTCCTCCAGCACTTCTTCCATCCTCCCGTTCTCCTCCTCGGTGTTCCCTGCTGTCAAACAGAAGAGTGCCTTTGCTCCTGTCATCAGACCCCAAGGGTCCCCCTCTCCTGCCTGCTCCAGCGGCAACGGGAACGGCTTCAGAGGTGAGCAATGTGCTCCTGTTAATTCACATTGAAACTTCCATGTGGGTAAACGCAGCCACCACCGGGGTGCCACCCATCACCACCTTCAGTGCCATCACATGGGTAGGACAGGGCTAAGGAGAGAAAATCTGCCCCAGTCCAACTGGATTAAAGGATTAATTGAAGCTTTTAGCTTTAGAGCAGGGGCCAGGCACTGATTTCCACAGGAAGGTTCTGACCCAATGAATTTCAGCCCCAGAATGGTTTGGGCTGGGAAAGGACCTTAAAGATCCAGTTCCATTCCTCACCACAGGCAGGGACACCTTTCTCTGGAATATAGTGGAATATCAGCTCTTTTGTGGGGAAAGACTTTTCACCAGGCTTGGAGGACTTGTTAAACAGAGCAGAGTTAATCCCCAGCTCTGTCCAGAACACAAACCTGCTGCAAGGTTTAGGCTCAGCTCGGGAATTGAGCCCCACAGCCCATTTACAGCCCTTTTAAAGGTGATCTGTGAAACAAATGTGAGCTGCGAGATAAGAATGGAAACCTGTGCTGAATTCTTGCTTTTAACAGGCTGGAGGGGGTGTGTGCAGCACATAAATATGCTCCAAGTCTCCATAAAAAATGCCTTTATAGGGCCTGGGAAGTCATCTGGCTCCTTCAGACTTCACTAGAGATAGCCTAGGAAACAGCTCTGGGAATTGAGCTGTGCCAAGAGCCAGTGGTAATTCCAAATGAGCTCCACAAACAGCACCTGTTGGGCTGGGTGTGATATGAGCGCTTAGCTGGGCCACAGGAACTTGCAGAAAGTGTGATTATTTTATGTAAAAAGGAAATTCTAAGAGTGATATTTTTAAAAGCTTACTCAGAGAATTCTGAGACAGGTTCTTCCCCTGCCCCAATTACAAGAAAATCCACACTTTTGTAAGATAATTTTCTTCCCATGAATGGGTAGATCCATTGATCTCACCACATGAATGCACAGAATAAATTTTTTTTCTGCTTTAAATTTGTCTAACTGTTATGTGAAGAAGGCCTAAATATTAAGCCTAAATATTAAGGAGTTACCTGAGGTGGTGCTAAATGCAAATCAGAGAGAAAACCACTCAGCCTGCTTCTGAGAGACAGAAGAAGGACAGACTAAGAAACTCCTGAAATATTTAAATTAATAATTTTTCTTAAGGTAACATTCAAGGCTCTGCTTAGGAAGAGTTTATCGCTCTTTCAACCCATAAAGAAATAAAGTACTAGAGACCAGCTGGTGCCATCTATGCCATTTGGTGTTTACAATGTATTTTACCCAGTCTATAAATCAGTAATCAATGAGAGATTCTAAAAATTGAGCTTTAATGTTAAATATAACAAAATCTCAAAGCTAAAACCTGACATCCATCCATTTCTACTGATCTAAGTCCGGAACTGAGATGGTCAGGATTAATCTATGAGTTAAGGTTGTGAATGATTGCTGAATTAGCAAAATCAGAGATAAATAAATGGATACAGAAGTTATTAATCCCATCCCTTTCTTTATGGGAGTTCTACCTGTACAACAACACAAACATAACTATATTCATATTCTGCAACTGTTAAATTTAAGTATCCAATAAAGCAGGACTGGTCAGTGACACTGCAAGAAGAAACAAGGTTTGTTACACCAGGTCTTGGTAACTATTGAACTCTTTCAGCCATGGATGCAAATTCCAGCTGAAATATTTAAATTGATGCAAGCTGGGGAGCACATGCTTTGGAAAGGATCCAGGTACACGCAGCCTGATATCGAAATTAATGTTCCCGCAGTGCTGACAGACAGATGTGGCCAAAAAGTCAACAGCAGGCTCCCAAAGAGGCTTCTTGCCTGGGCTGAGGAATGGGAGATGGATAGTGCCCTCTGCCACGCCAGCCCCTGGGGCTGCAAACCAGGGCTAGGTGTGCTGGGCATGGAATTTAGGATTTATTTACTTATTGATCAAACTTAGGCATCCGAAAATGCTGCTGGAGAGAGAATAGCCAAAGCACAGGGCAAGCAATGAATATGTGCAGGCCCCTTTCCAAAGCCCATTAACTCTGAATTTCCCCATCCATAACATGTGGAAAACATCTCCTCAATATATAATAATAATTATATATATAATAGATTTAAATATCTACATTTAGAGGGTGATCTTCTTCTTCTTCTTCTTCTTCTTCTTCTTCTTCTTCTTCTTATTATTATTATTATTATTATTATTGTTATTATTTACCAGCCCCTCAGAGCATGCCATTCTCTTTACAGGCAGCAATGAAAATCTAGCTTAGAGCTTCTCTATATGTTAACCACAGCACTATTTAAGCACGGATTAAAACCAGTCTAAACAGGAGCAGCTGTGCAGTCTTCATCCTCAGAATTTGCATTCCCATTACTCCAGCAGTTTACAGGAAGGGTTTTTTTTTCCCCCAAAAATGTATTTTAGGAGGATTTGCTCCCTGTGAGGTCAGTGAGGAGCTCGGATGTAATTCCCAGAGGAGCTGTGGCTGCCCCAGCCCTGGAAGTGTCCAAGGCCAGGATGGAGCACCCTGGGACAGTGGGAGCTGTCCCTGCTCATGGCAGGGGGTGGATGAGATGAGCTGTAATGTCCCTTCTAACCCAAACCATTCCATGATCCCGGAGTTCAGCACTAATCCCCTTCCCAGTTCTCACATTTGAATTGCAGCGAGTCCTTTTCCACTCCAAGAGAGTTTTCCAAAGGCCACTTGTACTCACCAGGCTTATGATCATTATTAATTACACTCATTAAAGGTGCCTATCACCAGATCATCTGGGTGCTACCCATCTTTGATTATTTATTTATAAAAAAATTCTCCAACCTTGTGACAATTTTAATCAAGTGTTTCAGTTGATAATTGCAAGCTGTCAAGGTTAATACAATAAGGCTCATCTCTAATTCTTTTTCCATTTCCCTCCAAGAGGAAAAAAAAAAAAAGACCCTCTGGGATAATGACTGGTGGTTGCTATATTCCCAACTCATCAGGGAGTGTCCTGCATTGAACCACCTTTATTGAAAAGTTACATCGATTCAATATATAGTAATACAGGCAAAAATAATTACAGCTTTGCTAGCAGTGTAAGACCTTAATCCAAACCTCCCAAACATTCAATAAAAAGCGATCCAGGCTGGGAATAGGCTTTTGACAGTGCAGCCCCAACGGGGATTGGAGGTGGGGTGGAAATGGGCAGAGCAGGGTGTGTGAAAGGAGAGAGGAGCCGTGAGATGAGCTGGGGAAAACCAGGTGAGAATTCCAGCCAATATTCCTCCACCGACTCATTCTTTGTTGCAGGAGGAGGTAAGGCTGAGAATGAAATGTCAGTGACACAAATTAGGCTTTGCTTGTATTTTCTGTGTTAAAGAACTTGCTGTATCAGATGATGGAATCACAAAATCCCAGGATCATTTGGATTGGGAGGGACATTAAAACCCATCCTGTCCCACCCCCTGCAATGGGCAGGGACACCTTCCACTATCCCAGATTGCTCCAAGCCCCTTCCAACCTGGCCTTGGACACTTCCAGGGATAAAGCAGCCACAGCTGCTCTAGGAATCTGTTCCATTCCAATACATATATTCTTTTATTATTAATATCTCTAACCCTACAGTAAAAAATGTGCTTCATTTAAAGTGAAGCAACTTCCCAATATGATGCATCTACGAGTTTTCTCAAAATATTTTTGAAGAGACATGGCAGAACTCAGGTTTAAACTTTGTTTTTCTTTGCTGGAAGTTTTCCTTGATTAAAAAAACTAAAAATACTGTTAATAAAAATAGTATCACAAAAAAGCATTTATGCCATTACAGACTGATTCTCTTGAGAGCAGAGCTCAAACTACACTGGCACCGGCCCCTGAATGGCTGAAACTGAGCTGTGCTAAGCTGTCCCAGGGCTGCAGCCCCTGTGCCCAGACATCCAACAGCCAGAAAAGGTCACCCTGGATGGGGACAAGCCAGGCACTGTCTGTGCAGGTGCTCCTTTGCTTGCTTCAGGCAAAGACCCAGCCAGGACACCTCAGACAAACAATTTAAACTCCTGGATGATTTTGCCTGGAGCAGAGCATGAGGATCTGCTCCCCTGGGGTAGCTGTGGGATGGAGCCAGCAAGGAGGGCACGCACTCACCTCTTCCTCCAGCCCAGCAGAGCCTGGAGCAGGGCAGAAATCCAAGGCTAAATCAAGTTTTCCTTTCTAAGGACAGAAAGGCAGGCATGGGGTCAGTACCCAGCTCTCCATGTCACTCTGGGACACCATCATTAGGATTATTTTTGAGGTTTGGGGGTGAGGAGAAGGAATGGAGCAGCATCCTTGGTGTCATCAGAAAATCTCTCTTCTAATGCACTCACACATATCCCAAAAACAGGCATGAAAGTGCTTACTTTGCTTTATTTAGGGCTGAAAATATGAGGAACAACAGCAAATTCCAAAGCAATTGCAAAAATAACTGTTTGACTTCGGGCTGTCGGGTTTCACTTTCTCTTTCAGCTATCTGCTAAAATTGGCAGGGACTTTAGCCCCAGTCAGTAAGAAAATAAGAAAATATTTATTTTCCTATTGTATTAAATCACAGACCATATCCACAGTTTAAAAACACAGCTCCGGTAACAGACTTCTGTTAGCTCAGGAACTTGCCCAAAGCATTTTTTTAAACCCTCACAAGGAAAGGGTGAAATGGATTCTCAGGGGGATGGGGCTTTAAACACACCAATAATTCCACAAATTTCAGTGAACATAAATCTTTGCAGGATTAGGACCTCGCACTGCACTGAGGCCCCTTTGAAAATGTGACTCACTCATTTGTTATATAAATATGTCTAAACTTAACTTACCCCTCAAAACCTTGGGGAGCAGCACCGGCTCCAGGCAGCTCCAAATGTTGCTGCTGTCGTTTACTAGGAGTAGAGCTGCAATTAAAGGCAGGAGAGTGACTAATAAATAATTTACATAAGCCCAGTGTTCTGGGAGTGTGCCAGGTAGGGCTGCAGTGACTCAGACACGTGGGAGAAACAAAGTGGGGAAGTGAAGCTGTTTCCACTGGAACCAGACTGGCAAAACCCAGCCCTGGGCCTTGGCCCGTGATTCAGGGCTTGGAATTCCTTGGGAGCTCCCCTTGCTTCCACACCTTTCCTTGCTCCCAGCCCTTCCAAGCAGATGAGCAGGGTAAGGGATCCGACACCCTGCTTTGGGTTTGGTTTGGTTTGGTTTGGTTTGGTTTTGGTTTTGGTTTTTGAGGATAGTTTTGAGTGTTCAGCTTGAGAAGTCTGAATCTGGGGACAGGTCTGAGCAATGTCCATCTCCAAGGACTTCTCTCCATAGAGAAGAACACAAAAATAGGCAGGTTTTTCTGCAAATGCACATGAATTGAATTAATCCTCTCTCATTTTTATCCATTTAATAACCCTGGTGGGCCTTGGCTTTTCAGAGAATCAGAAAACCGTGGAGTGGTTTGGGAAGGGACCTTAAATCCCATCCAGTGCCACCCCTGCCATGGCAGGGACCCCTCCCACTGTCCCAGGCTGCTCCAGCCTGGCCTTGGGCACTGCCAGGGATCCAGGGGCAGCCACAGCTGCTCTGGGAATTCCCTCCCAGCCCCTCGCCACCCTCACAGGAAGAAATTTATTTCTTTTTACCCTGGAATAGCCCTTTGCCCGTTGCCTGTGTCACGGTCAGTCCTTACAGCTCTCACTACTGCACCAAAAGATTTAAAGACATGAAAACTCTAATTTAACCTCAGATCAGGTCCTTCCTGTGATTCCTGACTGCTCACAGGCGGGCAAAGGGCTCGAATATATTTTGTTCCATAACATTTTGCCACAATTTCATCTTTTTCACTTTTCTTTTTCAGCCATGACTGGTCTTGTCATTCCCCCGATGTAAGGAAGGGGCAGCTTTGCTGCTCTCCCTCCCTCTTCCCTTTTTTCCTCCTTTTTTTTTCATTTTTCTTTTACAGCACAAAACTACTTGTTGTGATGGACCACTAAAAAGAAAAAAATAGCACTACAAGCTCTTTTTTGGGGAACAGCCAGGCCCAGGGAAAAAAAAAAAAGGAACATTTTTTATGGATTGGACAAGATAGAAGTCTGCATCATTTATCTGTTTCATATTTCTGACACAACCACATCAACTCCTCAAGCATCGGGAATGAAGAATCAGCAAGAGCCAGGATGAACAAGAGTTGGCAGAATGGAATTAGAAATGCAAAGTCTTTCCTGGAAGACACGAAAACCTTCCTAAGATTTGTAAAATATTCAAAGGAAAAAAAGAAATTGGCATAATGATTCAAGGTTGATATTTTGGATACAATTTGTTTTACTTTGTAGGGGTAAAAAAGTTGAAGTTTCTATTTTCTATGGAGCCTTTCAGATATTCAGATTTAGTTTATGCAGAAAAACAATTCAACAAAACAGGGTACCAGCATGAAAGAATTTCTAGGACAAACTGACATGAATGATGGAACTTTGGTGTATGTGTGTATTTGCTTATAGTTTAACCTCTTTAAAAAATGTAAGATGTTTTACAATTATTTAAATAAATAAACTTGTAACTTATTGTATGTAGAGGTAGAAATTAAACCCTGTTTTGGATTTTTTCCTCCAGTTGTACAATGAAGAAAGATGATGCAAAAATGTAGTGCTAAGTTTGAGATATATTATTACTGCTGCAATTGCTCTTCACTTTCCCTCCCTCTTACTGAAAATTCATGTGCAAGGATGTAGAGGATTATTTCTGATTAACAAAAGCCTCAGAAACTTTTACCTACATTGTGGTAAACAGGTATGTAGGAATTTTTTCACCCTCCTCATCTTTCCCCCCTTTCCATTTTTTGCTTCAATTAAAATATTCAGGTACTAAAATTAACTGCTAAGTCTCAAAGACCCAGCTGACGAGAGAGTGGCACTTAGGGATTTGAGTGAATCGGATTTTTCGTGAGGTACTGAGTTTATTTTATAGATTCAATGTATGAATTAGGAGGGGAAGGGTTCTCTGGGGTTTCCATGTAGTTAGAACACCTTAAGTTCAGTTATGTTTCATATTAAGGGTGCATTTATCAAGGGTGAACATGTATTCAAATGATTTATGCACTTTTATCCTGAGTCATTAAAAATGGTAAGTATTTGCCAGTTATATATCGAAGTTCATAGAGGTAATAAATTGCTTTGAATTTTTCTGCATTTTAGCCTAAAAAAAGAGTTTAGTTCTCCTTTGCATCTCCTCTCCTGAAATTGGAAGGAGAGGACAAGTCTGATAAAATAAATACAAATTATCCAACTAAACCAGAGAACAGTCAAAAGAGTTATTAGGTGGTTAGAAAGCCATTTTTAGTAGGGAAAAAATAAAAACCAGCTACACTACAGAGACCCCTCTAAAATCCACACAATTAATGGACAGTTGCTCCAATGGAAACACCTTGATGTTGATCAATAAACCCTAAATAAGGCCCCAGGATCTGAACTTACCCATTTCCTTAGTAGTTTTATGGATGGGTAAGGAAAATTGTGTTCTTGGTGGTCTTCAGGGGTGGTAGAAGTTGAGCTGGGCTCAGGATGGTGGAACTGGGACAACTCACACAGCTGAGCTCATTTGGAGCTGTTGTGGGACTAATTCGGATTAGGAAGAGCCAAAGATCCTCTCTGCAGACCCACAGCTCGATGGTGATGGGAGGCTGAGGGGGATGACCCGAGGGAACCTCACCTGAAGGACAGGGCTGGGGCACAGGGCAGCCTGTGCAGGAGAGCAGGGCATGGAATCAGAAAATCCTGGGATGGTTTGGGCTGGAAGGGACCTTAAAGCCCATCCAGTGCCACCCCCTGCCAGGGCAGGGGCACCTCCCACTGCCCCAGGGTGCCCAAGCCCCTTCCAACCTGGCCTTGGGCACTTCCAGGGACTGGACAACACTTCCAGGGATGGGACAAGGTTCTCTGAGTTCCCTTTCCTGGTGCAGCGCACAGTTCTGTTTGTGGGATAAATCCATTCACTGCATGTGGAGTTTTAAAGGATATCTCAGAGGGATGGAGACACCAACTGGGCTGCTCTGGCCATTCCTAAAGGAAGTCCCACTTGGGAAGGAGTTTTGTGTTCCTGACTGTGCTGGGAGGTTTGGCAGGGTCTTCATTTGGTGCCTTCTCAATGCCATTGAGTCCCATTTTACAAAGGTGGAGGGGGGTTAAGCTCTTCTAAAACTCAAGGCCCAGCTTATATCAGCAAAACCGACAATTTAAAGAGAGATTTGGTGGGAATAATGTGGGTTTAAGAAACATGGATATAATTAATATTTCACAGTCAGGCTACTGAAACTGTCTGAGTTCCACAAAAAATGAAATAAAATAAATCCCTGTTAATTACAGCTGCAGGTTGATTGTCCTCATGGGTTCTCTGTGTGCCCCTCGTGCCACCAAGGATGTGGCAGTCACTGGAGGTCAACCAGCACCCCTGAAACCAAGTGAGCTCTGAAATATCAAAGAATCATAGATGTTAAAAAGTCTGGAGTTGTCAGTGCACCTCTGATAACGCAACAAGGTGTGGGGTCTGACCTGGATGTTCCAAACAGCAAAACAGCAACAACAAAGCCCCCAAAATATTTCATATATTCATAGGTACTGATATCCCAGCAGGGCTAAGTAGGTGGCCCAAATTCATGTTTGGAATTATGCATTTATCCAGGAATAAAAATGGATTAAGGACTGGAAGAGTTGGGATAAAAACTTCCATAAATTTCAGTGAAAACACGTTGAGTCCTAATTCCAAAAATTATCTTGGTAGACCAGACTCATTCTATCAAATCCCTTCCTCCATTCCCACCTACTAAAAACCCCAAACAGCTCCAAAGCCTGAAGATGGTGAATATTCCCCCTGCCCTTCTCTGTACAGGCTACTTATAAAATTGGTCATCAGATAGACTCAATATTCTGTTGGGCAAATATTCCAGATCAACAGGAATTTCTAGACCACCTGCTGGAGAGCAGTGGTTTGCTGCCTTAAATCCTCGCCCATTTTTTTTTTTTAACAAATGGGATTTTCATTACAAAATCTCAGTCAGGAAAGTTTCCAATTTAAAAAAAAAAAGAGATATTTAATGAGAAAAGCTGGGATTTGTCCATCCTTCTGTTTTATTTTACTTAGTCAGCATAGGAACACGAAAGAAAGCTCTACCACATCACAGAAATCTTGGGAAGATTCAGGGATAAAAATGACAGTCTGGCAATAAAAAATTTTTAAAAAAGGAAAGTTTCTGGAACACTGAACATTCCTTTCACCCTTCAGTTGTTTTTATCAATTCTGTCCAGTTGCTCAGTTGCCACGAGTCCAAGTGAAAAAGAGAAACCTCCCTAAAAAGCTGCTCCAAGCACTTGTAGAAGACAAATTGCCTGTGTTGATGCAAATATAAAAAAATCTGGTTTGCTTTGAGCCAAAAAAAAAAAGAAAACCAATTAAACCTAGGAATTTTTAGAACATGGATTTTGCTCATGCAGGGAAATCATGGTACTAGAGATGAGTGTAGAATTAATTGAGGTTTATGGAGAAAAACACCTGTAAATAAACACAATCAGAAATCCTTGGCCATGAAAAAGGACTTTGGCAGTGGCAAAACACTCAACAAAAAGGGAAAATATTATTTCAGAATTGATGTGTGAGAAGTTTTTTCACTGTAACAAACCAACTTGTCCTCTGCGAGCGGTTGCTGTTGACAATTCCCTGAGAGTTTTCCTCTTTGCCACTGGGAAGATGAAAGTGTTGCAATAGGTACTGACAAATTTCATCATCACTTTGGAAGAGTTGGTTTGATCTCCTCATTTATCTCGGTAGATCACCTTCCTCTCCCTCTTCCTTTGCACACTTCCAATATGCATGGTTTCTCCAAGCCCTTCCTCCCTCCTGTAATTTAAGGCCTCATTTCTCCCTCCTGTATAGTTTTGGGGTTGGCTGGTTGTTTTTTTGGGGTTTTTTGTTGTTGTTTTTGTTTTTTGTTTTGTTTTTTTTTTTGCTTTGTCAGTTATATACAGTATAAAGTTGCTATGCACAGAGCTTTTGTAAAGATAGCTTTTTGGTTTTTTTGGTTACTGTTTTTAATGGTCCTACTTATGGAAGAATATCTTGTTTGTAAAATGAATATGTCTACTTCAGTTTTAAACTTTAAATTATCCTAACAAAAAAAATAAAATTTTTGTACTGTAAATAAGGGGGGAATTATCTTAATTTCAGAGTGTTCAGTCTGCTTCTTTTTCATCTTTAGGGGTCACTCGTGGTAACAATAACACTTAAAATGGTATAAAATGTTATGTGAGAGTTTTTAAATCAAGATTTGAAGATTTGTCCGTAAAACATCTAACCACAATTTGGGTGAGGCAGCTTGAGATTATGCTGGGCATGGAATAAGAGGATAATTAATGGTCTTTTCTGCCCATTCCTTTATTACAAATAGACAACACCTGTGTGAGAGTTCCGTCCTTTTTGGGGGGAAAGGACTCAAAGGGTTGGACAGGGGAATGTTCTTTTTGAACACCTCCCCTTTTTGTTATGAGTATGCAGCTGGTCAAAGAACAAAATCAAAATTAAAAACTGGGACTGAGTGATCCTTGACTAAATTTGGGGTTGGGCCTGTTTTAGGCATCGTCTTTGTGCAAAACCCTGAGCAAAAAACAAACTGAAGCTGCAGAGGTGAATCCCATTGGCTCCCCAAAATAATCTGGGTATATTTACTCCCTCTTGTGCAGAGTGCACGTCTCAGCCACAGGGATGGACAAAACAGGGTGCTGAAAACTGCTTGGAAAATGGTAATTGGCCATTTGAACCAGGAATATTCTGTTTTCTTTAATGAAAATTTCTGCAAAGGTTCAAACAAATGAAATTTTAATGATGAAGGTCACTTTTACTGACATTTTGGACAGAATGTGAGTCAGTGTTTAAATTATTGCCAGATGTCAGTGAATGCATCCGAAAACATGAAGCACTATCAGCCCAAAAGTGAGGAGAAAACAGAGGTTTTTGGTAAACTGCACCAATTCCTCCTTTCAGGATAACCTTCATCCCAGCACTAAAACCCAGGTTTTCCACTGTCCTGATGAAATAGCCTTCATCTCCTCTTGAACAGAGGCCCATTCTCCTGAAAATCTTATTCAGCTCTTTTTCCCCATTCTAAGAAATCCCAGCAGTGTTTTAAGTGATGATTTTGGTGATAAAGCTCCTGGTTCCTGTGAAAGAGATTCTCAGTCTTTAACAGGGCCCTACTGTTGTATTGCAGAGAGGAAGTGTGTGGGGCAGATGAGAGCTGGAGATCTGCTGCTCCACTCCTGCTTTTCTTACATCTCTCAAGGACCTGGTGATGGACAGATACAAACACCAGCCTGGGATGTGTCACCCTCTGAGCTGGAGCCTGAGCAACTTCCAAACAAAATGCTAAGGGAGGGAAAAAAGAGATGTATGAGAGTTTCAGACCAAAAAATCAACTTTTTAACTCAAATAAGCACATGAACAACTCCCTCCAAGCCCAAGTAGCTCAGATTATCTAGGATTATCTGCACAGAAATATCTTGAAAAATAAAAAAAATTCTCTAAGATCATTGTCATGAATGTATTTCATTATCAGTCTCACTCCATTCTTAAAAAAATTGTGAAAAGAGGTTTTTTGGTAAATGTTAAGACCAATAAAGGCTTGAAACATCCCCCCATGTTAAATCCTTGGCTCACCAGGTTTTATAGGAAGATCAGATGTTCAGCCTTCCCTCCAAGGTTGCTGCCACGCTCTGGGAAGAGCTGAATGACTTTGGTCACATCAGAAAGTGGCCCTTTCCCAAAGGCAAAGTCTCAGGGTCGCTGTGAATTTGTAGAGTATCAGGAAGGGCAAAGGAGTATTCCTCCTAAGAGCAGTGAAAATGGGAATTCTAGGAGCAGTCAGGGATCCTGCAGGGTGTCCTTCCCCAGGGAGGGGACAGTCACATGCAGGCATGGCCAGGTTGGTCTGCCTTGGCTCAGAAAGGCCTTCTAGAACAGCACATCCTCTCCCACCCTGGTTTGTTTGTTTGGTTTTTTTGTTTTGTTTTTTGGGTTTTTTTTTGTTTGTTTGTTTGTTTGTTTGTTTGTTTGTTTTCTTTATTTTTTTTTTCTTTCCAGGTATTTTCTAGATGGACAAAATCAGAATTTCACTTCAATAAATGGTGAAACAAAAGCCACTCCTCCAGCCACTTGTCCAGGGCAGGCAGGGAATTGCCAGCCCAGTTAAAGACAGCACACAGCTGCTGAGGTGCAGAGATCTGAAGCTTTAATGGCACCACGTTATTTTGGCAGGAATGTCTCATTAACTCCCTGTGCAGGAATGGCTTAACTGGCAGCTGGGGATGGAGCCGGGGGTGCCGACAGAGCAGGAGAACAAACACCAGTGGAGATAAGGGAAGGGGAAACCCAACACTTCTCCATCCTGAGGGGGAAGGCACCAACAATGTCCCATGGAGGCGAAAGAAGAACTCTGGGGGAAGCACAGTGGGAAAGTGGGGAAGGGAAATGGGATCTGCTGTCCTGTGTCGGGTCTGGGCAAAGTTACAACAGGGGAAAACACAAACCTGGCCCTGGTCCTTTTCCACAGGGAAACGTGGATGCAAACCCCCACCTTCTGGAGGCTCAGGAATTGGACCTTCTTAAGTCACTTTCTGGCCTGTTCATTCGCAAGGGAAGATCCTTGGAACTACAGTGTAGCTTTTCAGAGAGGCGTTTTACACTGCTTTTAGAATAGTGGTTATTCCTAATTTAAGTTGTGATTTTTAAGATATGACTCAGTTATTTCTAAGAGTAATAGAGAAAAAAAATATTTCCAACAGCAAGCAGCCTTTTGAGAATGCTTTGGATCAATTTTAAGACTGTAACTAACCTGGATGAGAAATTTAAGCATTCTTCTTTTCTCAGGACTCCCTGGTTAAAGTGGCAGCACACCACACCACAACTGGGTTTGTGCGGGGTTGGGATGGAGAAGGACTTCCCTCAACACCTCCCTGCCATTGCAGGGACTTGATTGGAATTTACCAGCAGGGTCCCCCTGACACTGCAATTGCTGCAGTCATTTCTTTGTCTTTAAAATGCCATATAATTGCTAATGTAATTAGTGATGTATACAGAGGGGGCCCGTGCAATTACCAAGTCCTAAGATCAAGTAATTAATGTTCTGTCAACAAAACAGCAACTGTTTCATTAACAACTGTCTGGGTTTGAAAACAGATCAACTCAGGAGGCACCCACTTGGCTGAGTTTGGCAAGAGTGGAGGATTTCTGCCCAGAGCACACCAGCCTGGATCAACTGCGTGTGGAAAAGGGGATCCTGCCAGCCCCACCTCCAGCTCCCAGTTACTCCTCCCCCAGCGAGATGAGGATTCACCAACACTGCCCAAAGGGACAGGGCTCACAACTGGAGGTCCCAGTTTTATGGATAATCTCAGGTTTCAAAAAAATTGCAGAGTTTTTAGGACCTGCAAAGGTTTATTAGATTGCAGGACTTAGAATTTTGGTTAGATGGAGCCTATGATTTTGCTGACCTCTGAATTAACTTTGTACACCCAAGGTTTTCTCCACTACCAGAACCCCGAGCACCTCCCTCAAAGGGACAGGAGTGGTGTGCCCGCTCTGATTTTTCACTCTCCTTTCTTTATGAATTTGAGTTTTACAAAGATGTTTTTAACCAGGTTTTCACCTTGTCCTTTTCCTCACAGCTCTTTTTGGAGAGCTCACATCTCTCCAAGTGTTACCCAGGCCCCCTCTGGTGTCTCTTGCCTGTCTCAGTGCTTCCATCCAGAGCCCATTTTTAAGGATGAGACCCTGAAAGATGAAGCCTGGAAGGAGCCGTGCTGGTCCTACCCAACCCCAGCCTCTGCTCTGTCCCCACTGCTCCTGCATCTCTCAGTTTGCTGCTTAGGGAGGGATCCCAGGTCCAGGTCTCCCAGGACACAACACAGACGTGGAGTCTTGATGCATCACCTCAGATTTCCAGGATGGGAACGGTCCCTGTCCCCTCAACACCACATTTACTGAGCCTTCAATCCAGGATGAGCTCAGTGCTCCCCCTCATTCCCTCAGAGGATGGAATTCCCAATCCTCCAGATGCCATCTCTGTTCTCCCTATCCACGTTTGCTGTGCCTCAGACAGCACAGGACAGGGTTAGCACAGGAGCTGTGGCAGGGTGGAATTAGGCAGCAGGAGCAAGAGGGATCAGCAGGGATTTCCGGGGAGATTTGAAACACAAACAAGCATGAGGAACTCTAAAAGTACACAATTTTTCCTCCCGCTCTGCGCGTGTCGTTTTATTACAGGATAATTAAAGAACACTTTAAAATTGTGATTAATGAGCTTTTTAGCTTCAGAGAAATCACATCTTTGATGTCAGTCGCTTAAACATTCCGTTTACTTTGCCGTTGAGGAATGGAAATAAATAAAGAATGCCGAGGATGCTTTTTCCCCTCCTGCTTTCTACAGGGAAGGTTTGTCACAGTCACATAGATAAAAATGGGATTCATGCAAGAAAAAAATGCCCTCTCAGTCTGACTGGATGAAACCCTGGTCACAAGGACCAGCTCTGGGCACACTCAGTACCACAGTGTGGCTCCAGCAGCAGTTGGTGTTTACACAGAATTTGGAGGTTCCCTCTTTTGGGAAGCTCCACACAGCAGCAATAATTCAAATTATTGGATTTTAAAGGGGATGGGGAAGCAACTGTGGTGATCCAGATCCCAAACCAACACCAGGTACCTTCACAGCCCATTCCCTGGGGAAAAGACACTTCCCTGGGTGGAGGGAACGAGCTGTTCCTGGTCTCTTTAGCAACACCAGCAAATCTCAGGTGCCCAAAGCCTTGTTTGCTGCTTAGTTTGAGGCACTGGTTGAAGCAATGCCTCTCCAGGGTGCTTGTTTTTATTTCATAGGACTATTTTTAACCATGGATGAATTTGCACAGGGTGGAGAGTTAAGGAAGATATCAGTTCTAATTGCCTTTATTTTTCCCTTCCATTTAAGATCTGGGCTCCAACACCACCCTCAAACTCCTGATAGCCTGAAGCCCACACTTTTTATCATAAAGCTTATGGAGGTGCTTAGTCCCATAACAGTATTTTCAGCCCCCTGGCAGCCTATTTAGCCAATATTTTTTCTTAAAGACTAATTTTCACCATTTTGTCTCCATTTCTCTTTTCTCAGACTTTCCCTTTACATCCAGAATTATAGAAAAAGTAAAAAGGCAGGTTTTGGGGTTGAGAGGATAAATTAATCAGTTAGGCTATATTTAAGCACCAGTTTCTTAAAATATTTTTGCAGCTTTATTGGAGTTGCTTTATATATTTTTGAAGCTCCATATATTTTTGAAGCTCTATTATCAGTGAGGTTTTTTGCATAAATCCTGCCTCCCCTCACTCTTCCTTCCAAATAGCCACCTCCTTGCAGATTAAAATTATGGATGCTTTTCATTCAGCTGTTTTTGGAAGAAAAAGGGAGGAAAGGAAAGAGGGGAGGGGGGAAGAGTCAACTTTAATACTCTACAGTAGCACAACCCCCCTGGGCATAAAGCAGTGCTCAGGTAGACACATCTGGTGAAATGCATCACATCAAATTAGTATCAAGGGTATTGAGATTCTGAGACGTCTGGCAGACAATTCCCCTTCTAATGCACTGCTTTGGAGCTTGTTGAGGAAACTTGAATCCCAAATCTCCAGTGAAATGAGTGATACTAAACACGCCTGCTCAAATACTGAAAGTGAAGATCAAAGATGCAATGTCCAAATTGGCTTTGCAAACAAAGCAAGCCTGGGGATCCCCAAGAGGATGTGGTGCTAATTTTATCAGATCTCCTCGACTCCTTCCTCCCAACAGTTTGTCATTTAAGAAAAATAATAATCATAATAATGAGAATGCATTTCTCTGTCTGGCTGGCAGGAACCTGGTTGTGAGACAAACAAATTCAGTGCCTCTTTAGGGTGTGCTTTGCAAGGCACCTAATCAAGTTAAAGAGAAAAATGAGAATATTTCCCTCTGAAATCTGCCCACGCCTCAGTCCCCAAACCACACATAGACAAACACACAGGGCCATGAATATTTCAGTACAACTCAGCCCTTCAGATCAATACAGGCAACTCTCAAGTTCTATTGATTTTTCAGAGGTTTGGCTCATAGGGGTGATAAAATATTTCTCAAGTTATGAAACCTGAGCTCGGGAGCTTTTGCTGATGCCTCAGCATTTACCAGACACATCTCTCTCCCCTCCATGTGAATTTATGACTAAGCAATAAGTCTTGGAAAGGTGGGCACTGCCATCCCATAGGGCCCACTTAAGGTCAAAAAGAGAAATCAGGGCAGTCCTTCAGGTTGCCAAACTCTGCTTTCTGAGGTAATCACTTATTCTTTCCTCTCCAAGTCCTCGTTCCAAGATTCATTAGGCAGCGAGTGAAATTCCCTTTCAGCGTCCCCTGTAAGCTGTCAGAGAGAAAGGGACACCAAAGCAGACACCAAATAAAGCAACTCCCTGCTGAGGCAAGGGAGTTAATCCTCTCCATATGGAAAGGAAATACACTTAATTATGTATTTACGCATGTCATTGCAGGCTTATATCTTGTTTCACTTTCATCCACAATGATCCAAACCTATTTCAATATAATGAGTAAACATTTCTGGGTTTACAATAACAGAAGCATACAGTCACTCACCATTTCCCAACCAATTCCTTGCAGTTTTTATTTGTCCTGGAGCAGCACCCAGGGACTGCTGTGCTGGATTGTGGCTGTAAGGTGTTTATAATCACAAAACCCAAAAGAGCTGGCCCCAAAGAGCTTAAAACTGAGCTGAAAAAGCATTTTGAGAGAGAAGAGGGAATCTCTGGATGCTGCTTGCAATATTCCAGTTATTCCCTCCCAAAATGGGTGTCTCTGCATAACCAAAAATTACCTTTTTAATCCAGTGAGTTCCCCACAGTCCAGCACAGTCAGTCAAGGACTGAGGTAATTTGCTGGCCCCACAAAGAGACCTGGTGTATGTGAATTATGATCTTGAGTTGCTTTTTGGTAGTTCAGGAGGAGAATCCTCTCTGTTTCTTTGTTTCAAGCTGTTTTGATTGATATTTTGATAATATAATAATATTAATAATATTATTAATA
>VWZP01000754.1:0-96030 GCA_013396995.1 Dicaeum eximium
GCAAATGGCATGGCCACAGCAGCCACCACCACAGCAACAGCAAGGCCCCTGAGGAGTGCGAGGGGAGGTTTGCTGAGTCGCTGTGCATGAGCACTGGAGCAACAGAAACAACCTGGAGCTTCAAGAGGCAGAGTCAGAGCTGCACAGAAAACAGGTAAGAAAACTTTCTGAAGTTGTATCATGGCCATCTTGACTGCAATAAAAGGTGATGCTGAACATGATTCGGCGGTAGGGTGAGGTACAGCCAGAGATGGAGCCCAGCGTAGCATTGAGAGCAGCGGGGGGATGCTGCTGGTCTGGACCAGACTGAATTTGACACGTGGGGTACAGGTGATACGCTGGGGACATAATGGACACAACTTAGCATGTGGTAAGACGTGACCAGCTAATGCAACGGAAACTGTAAAGGGAACAAGAGAAGTTATTAAAGCAGCAATAGGAGCTAGGGACAGAGTGGCTCTGTTGCTCGGTGCGATGTGTTTGTTCGCTGGTAAATGTGTGTATTGTGCTTGTGAGTTGCAGCTATTAAAATGTGAACATATAAATTCTATCTTATTCTTGTATGTTACTTCATGAAGTTGTGTGGCTGTTGATGGAATCGTAGAACCGTTATTCTTGTGTGTTGCCTTGTAAAGTTGTACAGCTATTGATAATTGTCAATATTTTAGAAGCATGGGTGTCACTGGACATTTTATAAGTTTCTTGGATGCAAACTTGCTGAGTTTTTTCTTGTATGGGAAAGCTCTTTTTCTCTGCAGATTTCAAATCTTTGTGTGTGTTTCAAAGACAAAATGCATTCCTTTGCTCTGTCTCCCGATATGGGAGATGTGGTTTTCGTTTCTCAACCTATGATATAAAGAATTGNCTGTATCTTCTGCAAGGGCCCTGTAGGGTGATGGGAGTCATGGCATTTATTTAAAAGAAAAAAAAAAAGGGGGAGAAATTGTTGTAGGCACACAGCTTGTGGTAATTGGGAGTGGGACTGTGGCTGAGCCTCATTCCTAATGGGCTACAGCTGTGTGAGACAGGTGACTGGTATTGAATGCAATGAGACTGAGTGCTGAGGTGCACTGACCAATCAGAAAAAGGGTGGAAAGGGCACGCAGGTGGAATGCATGTAAGATCAAGAGTTTAAAAGGTTGTACTGAGGAACAATAAGGAACAGAGAAGAGTAGATGCCAGAAGCCTTCTTCAGTGTTGGTTGTGGCTCCACTGTCCCTCTGCTATATAGATCTATATACAGTATTTGGAAGTGTCTTATGGTAGAATTCAGAGATATAAATAAGCAACTTAAGTTAACTAAAGCATAGTGACATCTGAAATAACCTTTAAAAATATGAAGAAAACTTAAGATTTAAGCAAAGGGTGGAAGGACAACATTTAGGAGGAAAAGAATTTTAAAGCTAAAAACCCCCCGTATAGCACTGTAACCTACCTCTCGTTTTCTCCACAGAATTTCAGGACTAAATCCATGTGTCATATTAAAAACTGACCTTACAGCAAAACTAAACATAGTATTTACTATCCTTACCGCATTTCCGATATTACAGTATTTGCACCCAAAGGTCATTGGGAGATAGACAAGTCACCATTCCACATTGAACTGCAGAGTTCAGGCAACTTATCTGACTTCAGTCCCAAAATGGTATGATCCCATGAGTTTTTCTCTAACTGCAGGTACTGTGCACTACTGTGTATGTGTGTGTGCACATCCTATACACACACACTGCTGAATGTATGCATCTGTAGTAGGGATTCATTCCTTGTTGTAATCTAAGGTACTACTGCGTGGTCCATGCCACCAACATTACAGGAATATGATGGAGTAGGTCTGGAAAGACATGGTGACTGACAAGTACTCTAAAATCTCATCCACAGGAAGAAACATTTCAGCACATAAAAGCCAAATAGTAGGGCTGATAGGTTGTCTTGCATGTTATAAAACAGAAACAATTACTGAGACAAATTGAAAGGTTTGAGTACATTTCCATATCTCCTGGAACAGCAAATATCACAGTAGGTAAAAGAGTGCAAACACTGGGAAATGCTCAAGGGAGCAGAAAGCTGAAATACTTACATCATGAAGAGGATATGCAGCTGTATAGGTGCCATTGTTTAGCAGTCTCTTAATCCCAAATTTTTTCTTCCCTTCTTCTGTTCCATATGGGCAACGTGTAAGAATATAATTAACCTGAAATTCAAGGATGAGAATTTCAGACCTTTCCTATTTTAAGGCCATTTAATAGAAACCTATAATGGGTGTGCACTGTATAATCTGCAGGAACAACATGCAAAAGCAAAATATCTCTTCAGGAGGCCTTATCCCATATAAGAACACTGGGGGCACAATTGCCTTGTGGACACCCAGAAGATCAGTTCCAACAATTATTCTATATTTCTAAGCAAGATGCACAGGTACCTAGGTCTCTCTGTATTTACCTCTGTTACCAGGGTTTCTATACTCCCTCATTCCTTACATGAATATTCTGATGGGGCTGTCTAAATCTACATGCAAACATAAGTAGCCAAATTCATATACGTACTATTCTGTTTCTCATGGATGGTGAGAAGAAAGTGCTCTCATCATTAATGAGGTACAGCTCCTGCTTATCCTTGCTGAATGGTGCTGTGAAATAATCCGGTTCAGGGTGCATCACCTTCTCGGGCAGCCTGAATGGGAAAAGCACACAGTCCAGGGGGTTCTCTACCATAGGGGGAATGTCATTTTCCTTGATGGGAACTTTAATGTTCAGCACTTCTGCATATGTGATCAGAACCTCCCATGGCGCATGGATCTTCACAAAAAAAATCTTGCCATCTTCAGATTCCTGCTCCAGAAAAGTTAAATCAGACCGAAAGTTAAATTAGACCAAACTGTGTTTTATTGCAATATTTATGGGAATATTTTTCATATAAAACGTATTGCCTTTTACATATTTTAAAGGATTTAAAAACAAAGAAGGAGGGGGGAATAGAAGCACTTTCTGTGTCTGTGTGTATATATATATTTACTGAAAAGCTTATCTGAGTGGTTGGCTGTTCATAAAAATAATCTTTGCACTACTAAAAGCTCACAAAGGCTTTTCAAACTATATTAATCTCATACACTAAAGCCTGAAAATTCTCATTACACTGGAAACATGATGAATAATCTTATCATAGGCCTCATGTAACATGTATGTTCTTCTAGTGTTGCTCTACATTCACAGTAGAAGTTAGCAACCAGAAGGGTTTTTAATATTGCTCAATGAATTCCCTACCTATGGATGTTACAAAGTCTGAATTTCATCAAGAGTTATTTTACTCAACTCAGCTTCTGGCACACTGACTATATCAGTCAAAATCACATGTTCTCCAGTTATTACACCAAGCAGTCCCACTAATCAAACATCCTCGAGTTGTTACAGGGTCCTTCCTCCTAATTACAACATCCAGTGGGCATAACCAATCCATTCATTGCCTTCCAAACTTGCTACTCATTGTTAGGTGGGATTAAAATCAGCTGTAAGCATACTTCCCGTTTATGTGGACTTAAGTCAAATCACAGCTATTTTGCCTTCTTGTTATGAAAACAAAGGCTTCCTACTGAATCAAAATTATTCTGCTTTTACAATTCTTATCAGTGTATCTGGAAAAAACACTCAAATAAACATATTAACCTTGTTTCCCCTAAATTAGTCACACTCCACTGAAATCCACAAGTATAATTTATATATTTTTCTCAAAGAAAGTAAGTGATTTATTGATTTCTAGGTCTATTCTTTTGGTCCTAGTTTTTTCCTTTACCTTCTTGTCTTCAGTTTCTAGCTCCAAACCAGCCTTTTGCAAGTTGCTCTCAAATTCTTTTCTCCTTTCCTGAAGAGAAACAAAGACACTTTAGTAATTGATGAAGTTAGCAACTAATTGATCACTCACCATGACTGACTTGATGACTCTGGGTTTCACTTCTCTCAACTGCCCTGATGACAACCCCTTAAGGCTATGTGACCTTCTCAAAGCAAGCAGACTAAAACCAGAAATGCATACTGGGCCACTTTCAAGTGGGGGCCAGCTTTGTGATGGGAACCTACCAGTAACTGCATGGACTAGCCACAGAGCGCCCAATGGGTAGGACAAGGCTTGCTCTGGGCTATCTGGGTCATAAGAGAAGCAACTGATGTCTTGTGTCTTGAGCACTTCGGACCTCAGGAGGCTGCTGTGTGGGGTGTGTTCAAGTTTAGCTATATTTCCAAGAGAAAGATGAAAAGAAAAAATTTGGAAGCATGTGGAAGACGGATTGTTTACAGCCTCTTCTATTTACCTCATCTATTTACCTTGTATATTTAGTTATACAATTACATGTGATACAAATTGTCTGATTACAGACAATTCAAACAGTATTTCACAAACATCACTGATAAGACCAACAAATCACCACCACATGTGCTTAGCTTGCATAAAGTCAGCATGGACTTCATGCAGAGATAACAAACCTGCCCACGGCAGTGCATGGTGGCTGCAAGACCTGTGTGAGCTTGATATTCTTCTTGAACTCTTTTTCTTGCAAAGTAATTCCTAAGTGGTGTCTTTAGGTAAGAACACTTTCTTCCTCTCCTTCTCTGTGTGATTTTTGCCCCTATTGAGAGACTGTATTAATTTCCTCTTAATTATAAAAAAATTTCTGAAGAACTGCCAGAATATCAACAAATTAAGTCAAATATTGAGCCTTACCCTCTTTAAAATGCACAAGCTAGACCACAAATTTATTTCTGGCTGAAGCCTGCCACACTGTCTAATGTTTTTTCTATTGAAAAGTCTTACATTTTAGTCTTACCAGATAGTTTTCAAACATACGTAAAAAACCCAAAACACGATAGTTTTCAGCCAGTTTTCTTTTCCTGCATGTCTGTGAAGAGTAGTAAAATGCCATTTTTGCATTTCAGTTTGCACAACCTATTCACACAAATGAATGCAAACTAAAGAATAGCTTTCATACCCCTCAAATGTGTTTCTGTGTTAGTGGCCTCCTCATTTTTATGTGTCACATCTTATTTTGCCAAATATTACTAGATATTGGATTAGACACTGGACTATATAAACTTGTGAATACAGTAACTCCTAAGTTCTAGCACATGCTGGGGGCAAAAGCAATTCCATGCACTATTTTTCCTACAAACCTGCCTAAATGCACCTGTATAAACATGTCAGAGAACTCCAGTTTGCTGACATGATAATCAGATAGAGAACAACGTAACTAAAAGGTGGTTTAAGATTGTATGTTAAGATGCTTATAGAAAAGCTGACATTCCAGCCTAGTATCCAAAGCTATATGATGCTCTGGATTACCTTTTATCTTAGCAAAGCATACTGGTGTGTATTCTTCCTCCAGCAAACACTGGAAAAGAGCCAAGCATGTTAGCTAAGAGGCTTCTCTGCCACCAGACACCAGCCAGCTTCTCTCCAGCTCTGCAGCTCAGGAACAGAGCCAAAGGGGAGAGATTCTTCCCCCTTTTCTTGCCAAATACTGGATTTTTTCATGTCACCATAAAAGGCTTAAAATGGACAAAACATATCCTTGGACCAGAGCTGGTTGTTTTTAATGTGTATTTGTTAGAATTTCAAGCTTACTGCCCTGAACCTAACAAACTATCCCTGGTGCATATATTTCTGACTCTGCTGTAGATGCCAATCTGCAGTCAAAGAGGCATGAAGGAAGCTCTGTAAGTCATCACATCCATCATATTATGCGGATATCTCACATAATGTGGGATAAGCACAGACTAGCTTTGTCATCTAACACATGCTGGGCTGTAATGAACCATCCCACAAAGACTAACAAAGCAAGATCTAAAGTCCAGCTGTACTATTATGCCCAATGCAAATGCAACACTGCATAATGTAGTGGTTTTTGTTCGCCAATTCTAAAATTTCCCCAATTTAAATTTTTCCTGGCCCACGCACCACTAAATGTGGTGGGTTTCAGTGCTGTTCAATCACCAGAGCACTTTCTTGCTGTGAGATAGGATCAGAAGGGCAAAGCAGGCTCAAAACTTCAAGAGAGTATAAAGATAGTTTATTAACAGTAACTAAAAAGGAAAAAAAAGTAAGAATCAAAAAAATAAACCTTTCAGATAGTTCTCCTCCCCCCACAACCATTCATTTCCCACTGTCAGTGTAAAGAAATAAAACTTAAAATTCCAGTCAGTCCACCACTTATAAAATAGTCTTTCCTCAACTCTCTCAGGGAGAGAAGTCCCTCTTGTTCATGTTATGGAAAACTTCTCCACAAGAGGAAAGAAAAACAGTTCTCTTGTGGCTCTCAATGTCCCCACAAGCACCCGCCCGGGGAAACTTGCTTCATGAGGTTCTTCCCATTTCCACAGCCTTCCCAGAGCTGTGAAGTGGACCACAACTTTGGGGTTGGTTTTAAAGACGGGCTGTACAAAAGAGCAAAGGTTCTCCTTCTCTTCTCTCAAAAGATCATCTCAGACAACAGAAGTCGTCTTTTTCTCTCCTGGGGGCACAAAATTTCATCTTCTTTCCTTTGTTCAAGCTCCTCCTGGGATCACAGCAACTGCATCAACTGCTCACTTCAACTTGGATACCCCCCATGCTCAAATTTGAACCTTTCATCTCCCCAACAGTCTTTGTGTGTTACAATAGAAAAGAGTCTTTTTCCCATAACTCACAACAGGCTTTCAAAACATCTCATCCCTCCCATCTGGGCTTGACTTCTTCCTCACTGACTTCGATGTCTCATGTCACTCCCTTTACATTGGCTTCATCTGGTTCCTTTCTCTCACTGGAGGGAGGATTGGAGCACTGAAGGGGTTAACATTTCACCCAAGGTCTGTAGATGGTCATGTGACCCCCTGCCATGGAGCGATGGCTGCAAAGAAGCCACTCTCAGCTGCATGATCTTTTGCAGCTTCCGCAGGGAAGATTCCCATGCCGTCTCTGGGCCCAAGTCAGTCCAGAGTTTGAGTTTGGGCTGCTCCTGGGGTTGCGGCAGGCGTGACTGGGCCCCAGGCTGGGGAAGGGGGTGGTGGTTTGCGACAAGCGGCCAGATGTCCAAAAAAGGGCTGGTCACTCTTTGGCTCGCCTGCAGCCACCCCTTTTCCACCCTTTTCCCCGCCTTCCTGCTGCTGCTGATGGAGTCGGGGGGCAAAACTGGCCGACCAGGGCCCGGGGAAAGGGCCCAGCCTCCCCTCAGGCCCAGGCTGGAGGTCTGTCCTACCTCTTTGCTCCCTGCCCAGAAAAAGGAAGCTCCCAGGTTTCTTCCTTCATTTTTAACATGTTATCTCACTGAGACGCCTACAATCTGTACTTCACTTCCGGGTACGCCCCAAACTACGACACATAATCAGGTGTCTAGGGAAGAGAGATAACTTCTATGAACCTGATTGTGATAACAATGCTGGTGGAACAACGGGTAACAATGCAGGTCCAACTCCTGATGGGTCCCTTCTGACTCAGCATATTCTCTAATTCTGAATTCCTGGCCCTGCACAGGACACTCCAAGAGTCACACTGTGTGCCTGAAAGTGTTGTCCAAATGCTTCTTGAGCTCTGTCAGGCTTGGTGCTGTGACCACTGCCCTGGGGAGCCTGTTCCAGTGCCCAACCACCCCCTGGGTAAAAATTTTCACTTCCTAATACCCAACCTAAACCTCCCATGACTCAGCTTCATGCCATTCCTTTGAGTCCTGTCACTCACTGGTCTCAGACAGAAGAGATTGGTACTTCTCCCTCCTCCTCCCCTCACAAGAAAATTGTACACTGTGATGAGGTTTCCCCTCAGTCTCCTCCAGGCTGAACAAACCAAGTGCCCTCAGCTGCCTCTCATAAGGCTTCCCCTCAAGGCCCCTCACTAGCCCCATGGCCCTCTCCTGGACAGTCTCTCAACCTCTGTCTTTTTTTATATTGTGGTGCCCAAAACTGCACACGGAACTCAAGGTGAGACTGCCCCAGCTCAGAGCAGAGTGGGACAATCCCCTCCCTTGCCTGGTTGGTGATGCTGTGCCTGATGCCCCCCTAAGACAGGGTTGACCCTCCTGGCTGCCACACTGGACTGCAATGCTGACTCACTGGACTTGACTTTTGTGGGTCCCTTCCAATGCAGGATATGCTGTGATTCCTTCTGCAACCACCAGCCAAACTTCTGCAAAGCTGCGTGGAGAGATCCCAGTTCAGACTGAGCCCAGCTTTCAGCCACTCCTGCAGACCTGGGGGTGCAGCTGCTAACAGGGCTAACAGCAGCAGCAAGCATCTGATACTTGCTGCCCACGGCTCCCTAACTCTGGCCTAGCTGGTACCTCTAAGAAAGCAGAGGTTTTTCTGTCTGAGATGATGAAAACCGGGAAAGGAACTAGATAAAATTTCCTTCTGTATCTTTGCACCCCACTGGGGACAGAGGGACTTTGCCTCCAGTCAACACAGGAGTGAGTTACTTTGCACAGAGATCTATGAGTCCTAATGCTCTGTGGTTCTTGTGAAAAAATATATTTATGGACAATAAAGACTATGTCATGGTGATACATCAATGCTTTGTTATATATTTTTTTATAAATTCTATTTATTTTTTCATGTTCACATACATTTCATATGGTGGTGAAATATTTCCACATGTGCTGGAGGCTTTAAGGAATAATATTAAGTATTGTCTCAAAAAAATTGTAATCGTAATTTTTTGTTCAGAGACCTTTGTGGTTTGGCTCTATTCATGTAGCTTGTAGAAGACAAGTTCAAAACAGTGTTGAAGCTGGAATGTATCTGGGAATATAAAAAAGGTTTAAAATTGTTCTGCATAAAATTAAGGCATAAGATGACCAGACTGTCTCTTACATCTGTATCAGGGCTATGTTGAAACACACAAAGAAGTTATTTATCTCATTCTTAGAAATGCAGAATAAAGCTGTTTCCTTGAGACTAGGAAACAAAACCCTTTGTCATAACTGTTATTCTCCTCGTATGAACACTTCTATTCTTAGCTGTTCCACTTTACTGCATCATTGTATTACCATAAAAGAAACATTTCTTTCTATGATAACTGTACAATAGCAAGTACAGTGTATGTCAGACAAATTCCAGAGGCTGCAGTTCATCAATATTTAAATCTTTTTACCACAAAGACAGCAGCACAGTACTTGTATGGTAGGAAGTCTGCACTAATTTATAGACATACTAATTGCATAAAGATCTATGCTGAACATAATTTTAGGGCAAATGCAGATAACCCAGGAAGTGTCTAAAAAAATTTATTATCTCCATGACTCTTCATCCAGTGACCACAGAATTAATCTACAGGGCTCACTGGCCATCCTCCATGGGGCCACAAACTTTTGCAAGGAACAGACATACACAGAATTAAATATCACAAGACTTAATATTGATGTTTAGGCCTTTTGAAAGACAGATGTTTCTCCTAGGAAGTGCATTTTTACCTCAAAGAGGAAAGACAGTATTAGCTACTAAGTCCTGGGCTTTTTCCCACATGAATCCTTCAGTCAACAATGACACCCATGGACATGGACTCTGGTCTGGCAAAGATTCTTATACCCCCTAATGAGCCACAAAGCAGTGATAAGGAAACTGCTGCACACAATGTAAGTGAGTGACTAGACTGACCATCTGACTCATTTTCCTTCCCACCTGAAACATTACCTAAAAAGTATTCATTTCTTCCCTAATTTTAAATAATTCAAGCATGATTAATGGAAAAGTTTAAGAGTTGCTTTGCTAAATTTTGCATGGGTATCCTTCTTCTCTCTACACTGAGTGGTCTTCTCTTCCTTCTTTTTCAAATGCATTTTGCTTCAGGGGAGAAGAAAGCATCTAGCTAGGAGTACAGCCTGACAAAGAGTCAGGGTGAGTTTGAAATAGTATGCTTGTATATAAACCTATGGTATGATAGCTATCAAATAACCTGGTCTCCCAAGAAAATCTTTAGAATGTGGCTAGCTGAGCAAAGCTGATTGAGATGCTTAATCTGGGAAAAGCATCAAACAGAGACATGACATATTTTTGGATTTTTTAAGGTAATAAGAGTAGGATGCACGGGCTGTGTTCTACGCTGGATTGTATTTGGATGGAAGGACAGGCAGCAGAAGTTCTTAATGAAAACAGTATTTTCTTCATAAAAGAATGAAAGCAACAGGCATTTTTTTTAACAGCCCAATCTTGCAGTATTTTTCCAAAGGAAATTTGAATTTTTAATTACAAAATACTTCAATTTGACAAGATACAGATCGTAACTGTTCTTTGCTTCAAAGACCAATAATTTTGATCATGGTTTTGTCATAAGCATTGGTGTCCTGGATTGTAAAAATAAAATATTCTATTTGCCATCTGATAAAGATGGGGTTGTTATCTGGGCAGGTTTCCCTTATCTCTTCACAAACAATACCTCCCCTGGGAAGACATTTTTTGTTAATGAGCCATTGAGTGCCTCCACATGACTGATAAGATTACATTATTCCCATTGTGAGGTGCTCTGCCCAGGGGGAGGGGGCCAAGCATTTCTACTGGGATAAAAAGAGACACTTTTAGAAACGAAGACAGCCTGGATTCTCCACTGGATCTCCAGAGGAAAACCAGACCCATCTGCCTACACTCTTCTCTGCTGGACTGTTGTTTTGACAGAGCCGTGGCTCCCACTCTAAGAGAACTGCAGCCACTGCTCAACTGGACTGTTATCCACACCCTGCCCCAGGGTGGCAGGTCATATCTTGACTCTGTCAAGGTTTTTGTTTGTTTGTTTGTTTGTTTCTTTTATTGTTTGCTGGTACTAGTACCTTTGTTTCCTTTAGTTTTTTTTCCTAGTAAAAACTGTTATTCCTATCCCCATATTTTTTTGCCTGAGAGCGTTTTAATTTCAAAAAATTGTGGTGATTTGGAGGGAGGGGGTTTGTGTTTTTTTCTTCCTTAGCAGACACCTGTCTTTTTAAACCAAGACAATTGGTATAATTAGTTTTTTTCAGATACCCTTATCTTTCAGAATAGTATGATTACTTGAGAATGTAGTTTTTTTCGTGTCTCTCTCCTTTTAAAAATTTTTTTCATCATGAGTAAACTTTGAAATTATATATTGAAGAGACTAGTCTGTAAATGTAATCTCTCCTGACTCTGAAAGAAGGCAGTGAATAGAGAGAAAAGACAAACTCAAATCCTTATTTTTTTTTAAATATTGTGCTTTATATAAAATTTGTTGTCTTGACTGTCTCTCATTGTACTGGATTTTTTATACAGCTTGAATTTGTTAACCAAGTTAGACCTCATGTGTCAGCATGAGCATGTAACAAACAGTTGTCATTACTGATTCCATCTGACCTATTATTAGCATTCAGGCAACTGGGTCTTGCTGGCATGTTCAGAGATAATCACTAACTGGCATTTTAGAAAAAGTTTGTTCTTGTGCTCTGTAACATAGAAGGGCTCTTATCAAAGCTACTTTAAATAGTCTTCTAGAAGAATGAATACACATATGTAGACAGTAAGTCAAACACAGGGGAAAGCTCCAGGAGGACATGCTGTGTTTGTGTCACTCAAGTATATTTTAAGAAAAGAGTCTCAAAAGTATTAATGGAAAACTGCATTAAGTCTTGGAGCTAAGAATCTATTTCTCTTCTAACTACAGTCAAAAGGTGTGACAAAATAGTTATTAAATCTTGTTCGGATGATCTGTGATTATTTAGAAGAATCCTCCTTCATTTGAAAGTATTTACACGTACAAGTATTTACAAATATTCCTCCAAAGTCTCAGCTAGACTGTTAAATGAAGAAGCAAAATAATTTGGATTACTTTGCTCCATTGTATATATTGCTCAGCCTAAGTAATGAAGAGTGATCAATTCAATAAACATAGACACCAAAATCTAATAAAATTGGGTCCTGAGAAACAACAGAATTACACGGAAATTTCCATACATGGAATTGCTTTTAACATTGCTATAGATTTTTTAGCTAAATTCTATTCCAGATGAGTCTAGTGATCTGAAAGGGTTAGTAATTGATATTCATCTTATTATAAACAAAAATTAAGAGGACTTAAAAAAGACAAACTTACCAACTTTTTTTCACATTCCTTATTAAGATCATCCACATAGGAGAGAACAAAATCAATTCTCCTGACACCATCCCTGAAGAAAATAGAATCTTTGCTTTGATGTCTTTTATCAATCTGTAGAAGATACAGGCATATGAATTAAAAAAAAAANAATACTTGTGAATACTTGAAGCAGGTAGCAAAATGTAAACTCCATGCATTTTCCTCTACATAACAACATTCACTAAATCAACCACCACAGAGACATATGTCCCAGCAATGACCACATATAAAAATAGCTCACAAAAATACAGGGATTTCAACATTGAGTATTTATTTTCATGGGGAAAAAATTCACCTAATAAAAGATATCAATGTAACAGGGTAATTAGTATTCCAATATCTATTAAAGGTCATACTTTAATTTACCACCATGCCAGAATGTCTTAGTAACAACAGCCACCTTTTTCACTATCAGGCCACAGTAATTAATGCTAGGCAAAGAAAAGACTGTAACCCCACTCTCCTAGGGAAGTTAATTCACTAGGTAATATTATTTATTATCATATCAATATTCAGCTCTATCAAATCACATACAAGACATACAGCAAAGTGCTTTCCATTGAAGCGAATATTCTAGTTTAAATATAATTCTGTGCTGAGGAAGGTTGGTGTTACTTTTTCAACCACACCTATCAAGTGTATTTGTATAGGGCTGAATTGGGGTTTTATTTTATAAGAGTAGGAACAAAACAGAGTATTAAGTCTCTATCTTTTCCCTCTCATACCATGCAAGGATGCATGTATTCCCAGAGAAAGCATAGAATATTTATTTGTAGCTATGAAACTTGCTCCCAGTTAACAAAAGACATCACACAGTGAAGCATGTTATTACTGCAGCATCCCAACCACTTGCAATAGCATTCATCACTGCTTTACCCTGAGACGTCGCTTCAGGAACAGATTATACTTCCTTCCACTCTGCTGGAATAACCAAAAAGCAGTCAGCAGGCCCACTGTTTCTCTCCAAGAACCAACTGCGTCAAGCACATACACCCCACTATACTGAGCAAGAAATCCATGTCCTTTAAAACTTGGAATAGCCTCCAAGCATCAGAAAAACACAAGTGCCCACAAATAATATGACTATCATGTCTTTCTTATTACAGGTAAAGCTGGGCTGGAATATGTTTGGACAGTAAAATATGTTTTAAGATAATTACTCCAATAATACTACTTGCCATCATTTGGATACTTCAGCAGATTTAAAAAAGAGCAGTAAGAAAGTGGTTTTGAGTGTAGAGGAAAGGTACCAAAACACTGGCTCATGCATAGTGCATGCATGTTTGTGTTATACTTGCACTTGGTTGGACCCACTGGGACATAAAAAGACAAATGGCAACCATGTAATTCCAGAGCTGACAAAACTACAATAATATCTGCATAATTCATGTGTTTATTTTTAAATAGGCTGAAATGAAATAAAAATAATTGAAAATCCTATTGTTCCATAGTGTTGCACAACTTTAAGCATCTTCATTAGACACACTAGTAACTGCTGAAATCAGATACTTGAAGCAGCCATGCATGATCTGTGTTCCTATCCTAGCCCTTGGGGAGCTACAAAACACTGCTGCAAATCAATGCAGCACAAAAAAAAACGCTAAAAGAAACTATCTCCTGAAAATGCTGCCATTAATTCTTTGTCTTTCCTCTTCAGCAATTCTGTTAAGGTTTTTTGCTGTTTATCTTCTTGAGAAATATTTACAGCAGATCAATTAGACTATTTTGTATGGCTGAAATCAGGACAGCTATCTCAGAAATGCTTTTGCTTCCAAATGCAGTACATTATCTTGCATGATTATAAGGCTCACAAAAATAATGGAATCCAATAACAGAAAAGAAAAAGTATTTTTCTGTTCTATTTTATACTTACAGGTTTAGGTCTTTCTTTGCAAATATAATTGTGACTACATGCAAACTGCAAGATCAGATACTAAGTTAATCAAGTTAAAACAGTGCATAAAACCACGCTAACCTCTGTATAGAATCAACAGTACTGTAATTATTCAGCATTACAGTAAATGAACCCCAAACTGCATTCTAACAACTTACAATGTTAGCAATCACACCAACCACTGATTTAAAAAGACAGTGACTTCATAAGCACAGACATTGCTCTAGTGCACTAAATTAATATACACAAAGAAGAAATAAAACAATAAGCAATACTTACTTGAAAAAAAAGCTCCTGCCAAAGGAGTACCCCAAATTGTTTGGGTTGCATAGTTATAATTAGATTATTCAATACAATTGAAGAAGTATTTTATCTTTATTGCCATCAAAATTCAGTCGTTTTCTAAGATGTATCAGAATTGTCAGTAATTAAAGGTCTGACTAACAATTTAAGAAGATGCAGAAAATTAAGAAGATGCAGAAGTTTGTCAGATCTGCTTTTAGAAGGGGAATACTTATCACTTCTTTCTCCTTCTGGAGATTATCCTTTGAGATGTAGGATTATTCATTGTGGATAGAGACAGACTTGCTTATTAAATTCATTAATTATTCCTTTCCATTTTGCTGCATTTGGATTTCACAAGGAGAACAAGATCAGTCTTGCACATTCATGACGATTTGTGCAAGTTTACAAGTTTAACATATATAAAAAGTTGTAATTTGCATTGATTCTATCAGTGAATCATTAAACATTTGGATTTGTACATCTTATTTCTTAACAGCTTTCCAGAAATGCATAAATGCAGTTAATGATCGACAACCTGCAGTTATTAAATGAAGCTACACCTCATCACAGAAAATAATCTGAAATGTGTTCCTCCTGCAATACAAGTAACCAAATTAAAACTTCCCAACACAGTACAGATAGCAAGCTGAAGCTTTTTAGTAATTAAGTTACACCCAATGAGGAACTACATGGATGGAGCCCTGAGGCATATGGTGAACACTTAAGAAGCAACTACCACAAGTCACAACAGGAGAAATTCCTACCGGATGTGAGGCTGTGGTTGAGTGGGAATGGGTGCAACAGATTGCCCAGACGGACTGCATAATTTCCATCCTCAGAGATCACACAGCCTGATTAAGGTAGGCCAGGACTGATCTGCACTGACTGTGCAACCTGATCTACCTTTGAAGCCAGCACTGCCTTGAGTAGGAGGTTAGCCACCAGAGGTCCCTTCCAATCCAAATTCACTGTAGGATTCTGTGAAATCATGTTACTGCAAACATTCAGCATTTACCAGGCCTTTCAAAAAGTTGAATAAATCCATCAACTACAAAGCAAGTCATAAAACCCACCTGTTCATAAACAAATAATGCCCTTCTGTTATCCAGTAATAGCTTTCCAGCCTCATTAGTCTAGTTATCTCTCTAACAACTGTGACCACTCAGCTTGCAGACAGAGGTGCAAATTGAATGCTGTACTGTTCTATCATGAGATAAATTTTCTTTTCATGTGGCATAAGTGCAAACTTACAGGAGTCATATGGTATTACATCAATGGTTATAGCTACCCTGTAGTTGGTAATTTTTCTCTACACACCCAGCAGAGGCTGGGGTATTGGACCATGTCCAACCAAATAACTCTTCAAGTACCTAGGCTTGCAATCCTCACCTTAGACACAATCCAAAGCCCTGCAGTAGGAAACTCTGACTCAACAGGACAGGTGACAGGAGAGACTAAGATGTCAGTAAGGAAACAAAGCACAGCTCAAAATGAAGTAAGGCTGTTAAGAGCCCACAGTCCATTCTGCCCAGACTGGCTTGGGCATGGTGTGTAAATTCTGGCTGGCAGCCCCACATGACATCTAGATGCACGTAGACTTGCCATTCAGTGCTGCTGAATGCTTACTGAGGAGTCCTTGGCTGCCTCACTCCACAGGTGCCTCTGAGACACTTCTCCAGGGCCAAGGCAAACAGTTGGGCATGGGGAGCTGGAAAGGCAAAGCAGCTGCTGGAAGCATCAGCAACCACCAACACTAGCACAGAGTGCTTCAGAGTAACGACTGTGGGCTGAAGCTGAGTGGCAGGCACTGTGCCAAATGTCTCTGTGGCCTTTCTTGCTCCTGTGGCATACTGACTGTGGGCCTTGGGCAGTGTGGGCAGCTACCCCCTAATGGGTTAGTGGTATCACAGTACCCAAAAAACAAATATGCTTTGCAGATTATACCTGAATTATTTAATCCCGTATGTTTTTATGGGACTCTGAGAGATTTCTAATTCTAGTTATCCATCCAACAGGAAATGTATCCTTTCAGGTCACTTAGCACAGCTCTCACCTTACAGGCATGGAGCTTCCTCCAAATACACTCTGCTACTAAATATCCTCCCAGCCTTCCCTATGCCCCTGCTTCAAAGACAGGGAAACTTGTCCTAGAGCAATACTTTCCAGATTATTATTCAGTCAGAAAACTGCAAGTTCCTGAAGTTCCTATGTTCAGAAACACCCTTACCAAATTCAACTCCTTGGATCTCAACATTTGTCAAGTTGTTCAGCCCCACAGAGCAGGGACTACAGGATCAGACCTGAACACCTTTCCCCTTCTGCTTTTGTATCTTGTATCTTTTTTGTAGGAAGGTGGTTTAGAGCAGCATTTTCAGCAATAATAAGCAATAACCAATACCAAGCAGAGATGGAGGAACACATTATCTTCATTAGTTAAGCACAGGTATGCACCTCTGGCTGTGACTAACAAGAAATGTGAGACGTTACATTAATACCATGGAATAGTTTTTATGATTCCCTCATCAGCAGCGTATCAAGGAATTACATTATCATAGTCCTACATTACCAGGCAAAAAAACTACCTGAAACTACAACATTAAACTGATTTGTAACATTTTGCTGGCTTAAAAGATACAGTCTACAAACAAAATATTTATTTTATTAACTGCTTACCTTTGATAATCACACAGCAAGTTAGATGTAAAACAGACAGTAAAAACCCCAAAGAATTACATTAAAATGCAACTAGGTAATTTATGAATTAGCAATCTATGGCAGAAAAACTTTCAGAATACAAAAATGAACAAAAATATAGGGTTTGAAAGCTGAATCAAAATACAAGAAAAGTCTCCTTAACTGAAAGGGTAGGAAACATTCAGTGGCTTAAAAACCAAGTCATCACCTTCACTTAGATCTCCAGTTTGCATGGAATATTTATATACTCCTCCTTTTCACTGAATTAAACATGCTACAGGAAAAACACATGGCTTCAAGTGCTGCTATGGTAAATATGAATATATACATATTTATACACATATATGAACTTAAACATAACTTTATAAATACATATCTAAATTATATAAATGTATTTCCAAAAGTAAAATGTTCCTGGAAATACATTTACAGAACATACACAAATACATTTACAGAACACACATCAGGTACTCTCCTGTAAATCAAAATGGCATATTTTTGGTTCATGGACTCAGTTCCCATTTTACCAGAGTCCCTTTCCATGAAGTTCTTATCATTAATCTTCCTTGAAGCAATCCACGCAACTGAAGAGTTTACTCACTTTAAAGACGTGTATTAACAACTCTCTTAACACCACCCATCTCAATTTCCAGTTATACTTCATGCAGGCTATAAGGTTGCATACAAAACTATAACCTTTCCCATTCAAATGAACATAAAATCCCATGTATTTCTTGTAGCTAAAACTTGCAAGCTGCTTTTTTCACCTTCACTCATGTTTTAATTCTGAACCACATTAAAATCTGAAAGCTTGAAAACATGCATTTCAAAGAAGTTTAAGACACCAAGATATTTGTACTGAAATATAAATGCACATAAAAAGCCTCTCTGGATAAAAGAATACATTAAACAAGAACAGAACAAAGAAAAATAAAAAGTAAGCTAGGAGAGCGTACATGTTAATGGAAGACACCAGAGCCCAAAGTAAGCAAGCAGACAGTTTTAATACACCTCAGCATGTACTTCTTCAGTTATTTTAAACAACTTTTTGTACTCTTTCTCCACGAAACAATAATGATTAAATTTTCTGATATATTTGAGAATTTATATAGTTATCTGTGACTTTCAGTAAGTGGCTATTCTGAGCCTTTTCTTATTATTTACTACAATAAAAAGAAAGAGGCAACATATTTCAAATTATGTCAGTGTTTGTTTCTTGCTCTTTAAAACATTTTAAAGTATCATGCTGATCCACAGAGCCCTCAGGCCATCATGATAAAAAGGAATCCCACATTTGTTAATAACACCAGAGTCAGAATACATCCTATATCCCATCAAACCAAAACAATGATAAAAAAGCAAACTTTCCAGTTTTCTCCACCAATCTCAACTTTTCAATTTTGTCTATTATCCTTTTGACTCACGTGAATTTATCTTTTAAGTAATCTCTAGGAATAAATGCAAAACCACATTCATTTTTATCAACTAGAAAGAATTGATTTAAAAATTGATTTTAGAAGGATGGCATCCTTGAAACTGGAAAATTTTCTGGTGAGGGATGTTTTGGCATACTGTAATAGAAGACGCCACACAAATTCATGCAAGGAAGCATGAATACTTCTTACTGCTTACCACTTGATGTTCAGGGATGAGTAAAGTAGTCTCAGTGCTGTTTAGGCCCTGCCAGTGGCATCATGGGAAAAACATAATGTTGTTAACGATAATGCAAAGGCTAATTCAGATTTAAAATTAAAGGCTGATTCAGAAGAAACAGAGTAGTTCCTGGTGTAAGTTGCTGAAAAGCTCTTCTGAGTGATAGATGTATTTTCAGTTGAAATAGAGTTTAAACCAACCTCTACTTCCTCAGAGGAGCTTGGTCTCTAGCCTACACTACCAACTTTTACATGGTCCATACTGATTTTTAAGCAGTAATAATTACAATTTTTGATAAGAGTTAAACAGTATTTCTCATAATTTCCATTAGAAAAAATACAGTCCAAACAAATTGGTACAGATTACTGTTTATAAACTGATGAAGAGCAACTGTTAATAGTACTCTTATTTATTTTGATACCAAAGAGAGAAAATGTACACAGCACAGATAACTGGGCATTCAGAACAAATGTGCTGTCCCTTACTTGGCTATTTTTTAACTACAAACTGTAATTATACAGTGTACACTGAATGAAAACAAATGCAGTGAGACAAATCCTTAATCTCACAGTGTAAACAAGGTAAATTGGTACCAGTAATTGCAGTTACGCCTAATGAGACTAGTGAGGGCTTCCCAGCTTCCCATTCTGATCCACACCCAGTGAGACCCTACCCTGATTTTAATTGTACAAGATGGGGGTGCTCATAGTTTTCCTGTATGTTGGTGTGGAGGCTGCTGCAACATCCTCAGGCCAGACTCCATACAGGTATGACAGAAGGAACACCAAGAGCAGATCCTCTGCACAGCCATCCTACACACACGGCCATCAGCTCTCTGGGGTCCTGGCCCACCACTGCAGCCTTGCAGCAGTGATGAGTTTTGAGATCAGGTGCTGCTATTGGAATGAATAATGGTTTACAATACCGCAGAAGTTTCTCAGTCTAATTCTGTTAGTCAATAACTTGCCACACTTTTGTTTTGTCTTGCTTTTGAGTGCCTTGAAAACAAACCACAGACAGATTTAAACAGTGCAACCAAACAGTGCAAGTCCATTATGAAAATGCAATAGTTCTCTGTGGAATTAAATTGACTTTTAATAGAAGCAGAATACTAACAGCATTTTATTATTATAGTATCATTTACTGGTTTACAGTTGTAAAATTTCAGACAGTTTATTACCCCAAATCCAATTTTCATAAAGTACTATTTATTATTTTTTAAATAATATTTTTCACTTTTATTACAATTTTTCTTGAGAGAAATCACTGAGGTCCATTCCTGTCCTGGTTACACGTCAAGTAATACATACACACATCTTTACATTCTTTTTTAATGACACCATGTCTGGGTATTTGCTTACCTAAGTAAGTAAAAAATGTCCTTTTCAGAATGCAATAAAATAAATAGAAAGATCAATATGTTTTTTGGCAAGGAATCCCCCTGAGAAACAGTGCAAATATAAATAGCTGCACTGTGCTCTTACCATAAGATAGTCTGAACTGGGTTTAGAGGTCTAATCCTCCTGTCACTGATGCTACTGGAAAAACCTGCACTTTTAGTAGAGAACTAAGGGCAGAGACACTTCAGTGAAAAGTTTTTCTCCAATTAAACATCATAAATACTTGGCACGGAAAGTACTGTACAAACTGAACACCGATGAAAGCACAGCCTTGCTTTTCAACATTGCCCTGCGGCTCCTGATCTCTCCATTGCACACATTCCCCCTCCATCCACACTGGTACCCTTCCATCTGCTTTTATCAAGCCTCTTCATCCCCTACTCCTCCCACCCATTGCTCACCACCTCCTCCATGGTTAGATGGAAATACAGGCTTTAGCTACCCACTGGTTCTCAGTGCCCACACTGCTTCACTTAGAGACAAAAATTTATTACATCTAGTGAAACACAAAGCTGTGAGGTGAAGACACACAGCTGGCAAAGGCCTTTGTACTTTCATATGCATTCTGTTAAATGCTTTCTTGTTAGTCATAGGATCTTACCCTGCTCAGTATAACTGTCAGAAATTAATTAGCTCAAGTCATTAGGATTAACTGTTTTTAACTGGTGCTCATACTTTCTCCTGCACATTTCAAGTACTCTGATAGAAACAAACTGCTTTTTCATGATATGCCAAAGTCTCTGTATAGCACAAAGGGGCTCCAGTATTGGTAACACATCACATGCAATACAAGAATCAACTCAAATAATCCATCCAACTTTGCTGAGATGAAAACTGTGAAGGTTGGCAGTGGTGGCAGCAGTGTTGGGCTGGTCCCTCTTACTCTGGAATCCACTCTTCTAAGTCTTTAATGCACTCTGGCTCTGCCCAAAATAGCCCTCATGTGTTTTTGTTAGACTTGGAAGAAGTCTTTTTTTACTTCTTTCTAGATTTTGAAACCAATTTGGTCCATCTTTGCAATATTAACAATGGTATTTTATGTTTCTCTACTTAAAGATCCACCAGTCTGAACTGAAAAGCAAACAAGCATGAAAAGTAATGCACAATATGATGGTGCTTCTTCAGAAAAAACCCCAACCAATTAATTTGGAGCACCTGCAGCACCTGCTGCTCAGAAAAAGACAACCTATGGGTCAAGCCATAATTGTGGTAAAAATACATTGCTTTAATAAATTTGCCAATTTACTTCTGCTAACCTGGCTTAAATAAAGACAGCTTGTTCACAGATTTTCTTATGATCAAGCTACATTATGAAAAAATCCTGATTAACAGGAATTTTTAGTAAGCATTTCACTAGTGTGAAATTAACAGAAAGGTAAAAATTTAATGTATAACTGTGCAAAATCAATTCCTATCTCCTTACAGGTATAATAGGGCACAGTTCCTGNTTTTTTGTAGGAAGGTGGTTTAGAGCAGCATTTTCAGCAATAATAAGCAATAACCAATACCAAGCAGAGATGGAGGAACACATTATCTTCATTAGTTAAGCACAGGTATGCACCTCTGGCTGTGACTAACAAGAAATGTGAGACGTTACATTAATACCATGGAATAGTTTTTATGATTCCCTCATCAGCAGCGTATCAAGGAATTACATTATCATAGTCCTACATTACCAGGCAAAAAAACTACCTGAAACTACAACATTAAACTGATTTGTAACATTTTGCTGGCTTAAAAGATACAGTCTACAAACAAAATATTTATTTTATTAACTGCTTACCTTTGATAATCACACAGCAAGTTAGATGTAAAACAGACAGTAAAAACCCCAAAGAATTACATTAAAATGCAACTAGGTAATTTATGAATTAGCAATCTATGGCAGAAAAACTTTCAGAATACAAAAATGAACAAAAATATAGGGTTTGAAAGCTGAATCAAAATACAAGAAAAGTCTCCTTAACTGAAAGGGTAGGAAACATTCAGTGGCTTAAAAACCAAGTCATCACCTTCACTTAGATCTCCAGTTTGCATGGAATATTTATATACTCCTCCTTTTCACTGAATTAAACATGCTACAGGAAAAACACATGGCTTCAAGTGCTGCTATGGTAAATATGAATATATACATATTTATACACATATATGAACTTAAACATAACTTTATAAATACATATCTAAATTATATAAATGTATTTCCAAAAGTAAAATGTTCCTGGAAATACATTTACAGAACATACACAAATACATTTACAGAACACACATCAGGTACTCTCCTGTAAATCAAAATGGCATATTTTTGGTTCATGGACTCAGTTCCCATTTTACCAGAGTCCCTTTCCATGAAGTTCTTATCATTAATCTTCCTTGAAGCAATCCACGCAACTGAAGAGTTTACTCACTTTAAAGACGTGTATTAACAACTCTCTTAACACCACCCATCTCAATTTCCAGTTATACTTCATGCAGGCTATAAGGTTGCATACAAAACTATAACCTTTCCCATTCAAATGAACATAAAATCCCATGTATTTCTTGTAGCTAAAACTTGCAAGCTGCTTTTTTCACCTTCACTCATGTTTTAATTCTGAACCACATTAAAATCTGAAAGCTTGAAAACATGCATTTCAAAGAAGTTTAAGACACCAAGATATTTGTACTGAAATATAAATGCACATAAAAAGCCTCTCTGGATAAAAGAATACATTAAACAAGAACAGAACAAAGAAAAATAAAAAGTAAGCTAGGAGAGCGTACATGTTAATGGAAGACACCAGAGCCCAAAGTAAGCAAGCAGACAGTTTTAATACACCTCAGCATGTACTTCTTCAGTTATTTTAAACAACTTTTTGTACTCTTTCTCCACGAAACAATAATGATTAAATTTTCTGATATATTTGAGAATTTATATAGTTATCTGTGACTTTCAGTAAGTGGCTATTCTGAGCCTTTTCTTATTATTTACTACAATAAAAAGAAAGAGGCAACATATTTCAAATTATGTCAGTGTTTGTTTCTTGCTCTTTAAAACATTTTAAAGTATCATGCTGATCCACAGAGCCCTCAGGCCATCATGATAAAAAGGAATCCCACATTTGTTAATAACACCAGAGTCAGAATACATCCTATATCCCATCAAACCAAAACAATGATAAAAAAGCAAACTTTCCAGTTTTCTCCACCAATCTCAACTTTTCAATTTTGTCTATTATCCTTTTGACTCACGTGAATTTATCTTTTAAGTAATCTCTAGGAATAAATGCAAAACCACATTCATTTTTATCAACTAGAAAGAATTGATTTAAAAATTGATTTTAGAAGGATGGCATCCTTGAAACTGGAAAATTTTCTGGTGAGGGATGTTTTGGCATACTGTAATAGAAGACGCCACACAAATTCATGCAAGGAAGCATGAATACTTCTTACTGCTTACCACTTGATGTTCAGGGATGAGTAAAGTAGTCTCAGTGCTGTTTAGGCCCTGCCAGTGGCATCATGGGAAAAACATAATGTTGTTAACGATAATGCAAAGGCTAATTCAGATTTAAAATTAAAGGCTGATTCAGAAGAAACAGAGTAGTTCCTGGTGTAAGTTGCTGAAAAGCTCTTCTGAGTGATAGATGTATTTTCAGTTGAAATAGAGTTTAAACCAACCTCTACTTCCTCAGAGGAGCTTGGTCTCTAGCCTACACTACCAACTTTTACATGGTCCATACTGATTTTTAAGCAGTAATAATTACAATTTTTGATAAGAGTTAAACAGTATTTCTCATAATTTCCATTAGAAAAAATACAGTCCAAACAAATTGGTACAGATTACTGTTTATAAACTGATGAAGAGCAACTGTTAATAGTACTCTTATTTATTTTGATACCAAAGAGAGAAAATGTACACAGCACAGATAACTGGGCATTCAGAACAAATGTGCTGTCCCTTACTTGGCTATTTTTTAACTACAAACTGTAATTATACAGTGTACACTGAATGAAAACAAATGCAGTGAGACAAATCCTTAATCTCACAGTGTAAACAAGGTAAATTGGTACCAGTAATTGCAGTTACGCCTAATGAGACTAGTGAGGGCTTCCCAGCTTCCCATTCTGATCCACACCCAGTGAGACCCTACCCTGATTTTAATTGTACAAGATGGGGGTGCTCATAGTTTTCCTGTATGTTGGTGTGGAGGCTGCTGCAACATCCTCAGGCCAGACTCCATACAGGTATGACAGAAGGAACACCAAGAGCAGATCCTCTGCACAGCCATCCTACACACACGGCCATCAGCTCTCTGGGGTCCTGGCCCACCACTGCAGCCTTGCAGCAGTGATGAGTTTTGAGATCAGGTGCTGCTATTGGAATGAATAATGGTTTACAATACCGCAGAAGTTTCTCAGTCTAATTCTGTTAGTCAATAACTTGCCACACTTTTGTTTTGTCTTGCTTTTGAGTGCCTTGAAAACAAACCACAGACAGATTTAAACAGTGCAACCAAACAGTGCAAGTCCATTATGAAAATGCAATAGTTCTCTGTGGAATTAAATTGACTTTTAATAGAAGCAGAATACTAACAGCATTTTATTATTATAGTATCATTTACTGGTTTACAGTTGTAAAATTTCAGACAGTTTATTACCCCAAATCCAATTTTCATAAAGTACTATTTATTATTTTTTAAATAATATTTTTCACTTTTATTACAATTTTTCTTGAGAGAAATCACTGAGGTCCATTCCTGTCCTGGTTACACGTCAAGTAATACATACACACATCTTTACATTCTTTTTTAATGACACCATGTCTGGGTATTTGCTTACCTAAGTAAGTAAAAAATGTCCTTTTCAGAATGCAATAAAATAAATAGAAAGATCAATATGTTTTTTGGCAAGGAATCCCCCTGAGAAACAGTGCAAATATAAATAGCTGCACTGTGCTCTTACCATAAGATAGTCTGAACTGGGTTTAGAGGTCTAATCCTCCTGTCACTGATGCTACTGGAAAAACCTGCACTTTTAGTAGAGAACTAAGGGCAGAGACACTTCAGTGAAAAGTTTTTCTCCAATTAAACATCATAAATACTTGGCACGGAAAGTACTGTACAAACTGAACACCGATGAAAGCACAGCCTTGCTTTTCAACATTGCCCTGCGGCTCCTGATCTCTCCATTGCACACATTCCCCCTCCATCCACACTGGTACCCTTCCATCTGCTTTTATCAAGCCTCTTCATCCCCTACTCCTCCCACCCATTGCTCACCACCTCCTCCATGGTTAGATGGAAATACAGGCTTTAGCTACCCACTGGTTCTCAGTGCCCACACTGCTTCACTTAGAGACAAAAATTTATTACATCTAGTGAAACACAAAGCTGTGAGGTGAAGACACACAGCTGGCAAAGGCCTTTGTACTTTCATATGCATTCTGTTAAATGCTTTCTTGTTAGTCATAGGATCTTACCCTGCTCAGTATAACTGTCAGAAATTAATTAGCTCAAGTCATTAGGATTAACTGTTTTTAACTGGTGCTCATACTTTCTCCTGCACATTTCAAGTACTCTGATAGAAACAAACTGCTTTTTCATGATATGCCAAAGTCTCTGTATAGCACAAAGGGGCTCCAGTATTGGTAACACATCACATGCAATACAAGAATCAACTCAAATAATCCATCCAACTTTGCTGAGATGAAAACTGTGAAGGTTGGCAGTGGTGGCAGCAGTGTTAGGCTGGTCCCTCTTACTCTGGAATCCACTCTTCTAAGTCTTTAATGCACTCTGGCTCTGCCCAAAATAGCCCTCATGTGTTTTTGTTAGACTTGGAAGAAGTCTTTTTTTACTTCTTTCTAGATTTTGAAACCAATTTGGTCCATCTTTGCAATATTAACAATGGTATTTTATGTTTCTCTACTTAAAGATCCACCAGTCTGAACTGAAAAGCAAACAAGCATGAAAAGTAATGCACAATATGATGGTGCTTCTTCAGAAAAAACCCCAACCAATTAATTTGGAGCACCTGCAGCACCTGCTGCTCAGAAAAAGACAACCTATGGGTCAAGCCATAATTGTGGTAAAAATACATTGCTTTAATAAATTTGCCAATTTACTTCTGCTAACCTGGCTTAAATAAAGACAGCTTGTTCACAGATTTTCTTATGATCAAGCTACATTATGAAAAAATCCTGATTAACAGGAATTTTTAGTAAGCATTTCACTAGTGTGAAATTAACAGAAAGGTAAAAATTTAATGTATAACTGTGCAAAATCAATTCCTATCTCCTTACAGGTATAATAGGGCACAGTTCCTGCACTCTTAATCAGACAGTAGTGCAGTCATCTGTGTTTTATGAGGCAGAGTCCACATGCATACCAAGCAAACATTTCAAATTACTTTGTGCTTGACTGGAACAACAAATAGTCCTCTGTATAGATGGACCTCTACAGATGTTGATAAACTACAGACCAGTGATGCAATTTTGCACAAAAGCTGTATTAATTTTACATTTATCCCATCTGAATGGCCTGAACTTTTACTACTAGAAAATATAACACAAATTCAAATTTTTAACCTTTCCTCTAATCTTAAAATAACTGAGTGATTTTCTTTCCTCTTAGGCACAAGAATTCTATTTTGTCACTGTGTTTCATCTTCATTTACTTAGTAACCTGAACAATTAATTACAATCTCTAAGCAGACACACCATTGTATATTTTTCTAGTGTGCTCTCTGCACAAATAGAAAGCACAGATGAAAAAAAATTCTCAGGTTTTATTTCATTCATTTTCCAATTTGCTTGAAAGGACTTTCAGAGGCATTTATGTATTTCTTGGTACAAGAACTCCATAAAGACTAATTCAGGTAGATCCTATGCAGGGATTCACTCAAGACAGTTGCCCATTCCTAACAGAAGCAGCTGTCTGTGTATTACTGATTTAACAAGGAAATAATTTGAAGCAGTCCCCATTGAAGCACTTATTTCAAAATAACCCCATTATATCCTTTTTTCTCCCTGTTCTCCAGTCTGCTTGCAGAAAACATCTCTTTGCCTCCCTGCATGACAATGCATCTAGAAATTATGTATAAGTCTTGGAATATGAAAAGCTGATGAAGTCCAAGTGATCCTATTTCTTTTGTTCCTGTGGGAGATTAAAGAATAGGAAAAACAAGGAGACTCAAGAAGCAGCAGTTTAAAAACAAAACTAAGGGTGAAATAAGCAAGAATGCAAAATCCAGGGTGAAATAAGCAAGAAAAAAAATCGTGAAGGACCAAATGCACCACCAATTGGTGCTCCAATGCTTTTTGAGTCTGTCACAGTTTGAGATAAGAGGGTTTAACGGAAGGGAAGTAAGGAACGTTAGACACGCCCCTGTGAAAACACACATGTTAAAGTTGGGAAAAGAAACCTGGGAACTTCCTTTTCCCAGCAGGGAGCAGAGAAGGTAGGAGCCTGCCTGGCCTTCCCAGCTAGGGGGCTGGGCCCTACCCTGGGCTGCCAGCCAGCAACTGCAGCTGCTTGTCACACCCTCCCCAGCCCTGGGCCCAGCTGAGCCAGGGGGCTGGGCCCCACCCCAGGCTGCCTGCCGGCAACTGCCCCCTGACTCCATCGGCTGCGGGCAGAAAGGCAGGGGAAGGGTGGCTGTCGCAGGGCCAGAGGGAGATGGCCTTTAAACATCTAGCTGCTTGTCACAACATCCCCCAGGGCCCAGGGCCCAGGGCCAAGGGATGGTGCGGGAATCAGAGTGGCGCCCCTGCAGCCGCAGCTCCCTCAGCAGGGGTCACATGACCATCTGCAGGCCCTGGGTAAGATGTTAACCCCTTCAGTGCTACAATCCTCTCTCCAGTGAGAGAAAGGAACCAGATGAGAGCCAATGTAGAGGAGCAACATGAGACATCAAGGTCAGTGAGGAAGAAGTTAAGCCCAGATGGGAGGGATGAGGAGATGCTGAAAACCTGTTGTGAGTTATGGAAAAAGACTCTTTCTTTATTGTAACACATGAGATTATTGGGGAGATGAAAAGTTCAAAGTTGAGCAAGGGGTCTCCAAGTTGAAGTCAGCAGTTGATACAGTAGCTGTGATCCCATGAGGAGCTAGAACAGAGGAGAGAAGATGAGATCCTGTGCCCCCAGGACAGAAGAAGACATCTCTGTTGTCTGGGATGATCTTTTGAGAAGAGAATGAGAACCTTCGCTCTTTTTTACAGCTCATCTTTAAAACAGTAACTCCAAGGTTGATGTGGCCTATAAACACAGCCTTGGGAAGGCTGTAGAAATGGGAAGAACCTGACGGAGCAAGTTTCCCTGGGCAGGTGCTCGTGAGGACATTGAGAGCCACAAGAGAACTGTTTTTCATCCTCTTGTGGAGAAGTTTTCCATAATACGAACAAGAGGGACTTCTCTCCCTGAGAGAGTTGAGGAAAGACTATTTTATAGGTGGTGGACTGACTGGAATTTTAGGTTTTGTTTCTTTACATTGACAGTGGGAAAGAAGTGTCTGAAGGGTTTGTTTTTGATTCTTACTTTTTTTTCCTTTTTCCTTTTAGTTACTGTTAATAAAACTTTCTTTATACTCTCTTGAAGTTTTGAGCCTGCTTTGCCCCTCTCCTAATCCCATCTCACAGCAGAAAAGTAAGTGCTCTGGTGATTGACCAGCACTGAAACCAACCACATTTAGCGGTGCATTGGCCAGGAAAAATTCAAATTGGGAAATTCTAGAATTGACGAACCAAAACCATTACACTAATTGGTGTTTCCACCCGGTTTCAAATCGAAACCTGCAGAGAGTCCTGGACTTCATCCAACTTTTGTATATATGCTGGCAGGCTACACTACAGACTGTTCTTCACTTTTTGTTTTACTTGCATTGTTCCTTATATTAAAATCACGTATTCCTTTGCAGATTACAAAAGAAAGAAAAAAAAAACCAACCCAACCACTGCATAATGGATGGGTAATGCTTCTGCTCTCTGTATTAAATCTAGATTTATTTTTTCCCTCCTTTGTTCCTGAATCAACACTAAGGCCTTAGCTTTTTTCTCTGTGCTGCTGAACAGAAGCATACTGCTGGTGGATGCTATGTTTTTTCTCTTCCAAAACAAAAGACAGTCTGAGCATAATGGAGTATTGACCTGAATGTAAGTTCATTTAACTCTTTCCCAATGTTTCTTTTTAATTAATTCCATTTCTGTTTTAAAATTACTTGACTTAAAATGGTTTAGGAATTCCAAATGTTCATATTTTTAAACCGCAGAAACATTGTTAAGTGACAAGAAAATTACCAAGCTATCACAGAGGTAAAATCATTTAACAGAGGAAAGTGCTACCTGTCAAAACAAGAACAAAGCATATTGACCTGAGCTCAGAAGGGCCTTGGTGAAAGGAGAAACCATGCTGGGATAGATCCTGCTGAATTCCTACCAGAATGCATCAAGGATGTTAAAGGCAGCTTAGCAAAAAACTGAGGGAGAAGAAATTCTTCTAGTTTAAACAGAAGACAACTGAAACAAACACACGAAGATAAAAGATTAGCATTATATGAAAAAAAAATCCCATAAATATTAGAGGCTATCTTACCATTGCAATTAATTAATAGAAAAACTTTTAAATATAGACTCAACCTGAATTCTAGGACTTAATCATCAAGAACTAAGCCTGTCATGGTTGGTAAATGTGTCAAACTGGGCAAGAGGATCAAGAGTAACTCTGTAACTTTACATCTGGCTAATGCACAGAAAGAAAAAATCATATGAATGACAATGTGTTAGGGTTCATTGGGTAAAACAGGGCAAAGCACAGGGAAGTACTAACTTAATAATGTAAGCAAACATCAGATAACCACCTAATTTGCAGAAACAAACTATGGTCAAACAAGCTGTCTCAGAGGGAGCAATGAAAACAATAAAACAAAATCCCCAAGTTATCAATTACTTACTGATATTTCTAATATGACAATACTTTGTGATATTTAATAACAAAGTATAAAGAAAAATAATTATGTAAGGAAACATATAAGTAGAAAACAAGAGAAAAGGCTGCATGAAGTTACCAAGGAGAGATTTTTGAGAGGACAACCAGGTATATTTTTCCCAGACATGAGCGTGCTGAAGATCAAAGCCTCCTCCTTTCCCACCCCATCATGAATCTTTCATCCTTCAAACAAAGTTAAAATCCCATTTCTCTACATGTGCTTCCTGCCTTTTCAGATGTCCTAAGTCATGAAGTGACTTCTTCCAAGCTTTAGTGAAATAGGTCATCTCCATCCACTCAGAGACTCTAGTAAGTAGCTCAGAATCAGCTTATCATTGTATGATGGCCATTGTTCAGTGAAGCATTTGATATGGCTGTTCACTGAAAATTTTCCTGGAGAAAAAGATGATTACAACTCCTACAACAGATTCAGAAGGGAATATGAACAAGTTTTAAAATAGAACTGGTGCATTTATTAAAACATTGGGATGATATGGCTGTATGTTCTAAGAAGACAACAATCTGTGTAATCTAGGAAGCCCTTCTGAGTTCTGTCTTCATGTGACCCATCTCCAGATTTGGTCCTCAGAAGATGCTGAGGACATGTTTTACTTTTAAGAAGCTCAGCAGAACAGCTGTCGTTTTTCAACACTCAATTCAACAGACATCATTTCTGATCAGTACTCATGGCCAGCATGAGACCCAATTTTGACAGAACAGCTGTTTCTTTTCCTATCTTCCTCTAAGCATGTAACAACAATAAAGAAATCAGACAATAGGAATGAAAATAAAATACCAATGTAAAGATCATGTATTCAGTTTCTCAACCGAATACTGGCCACACACTGCTACCTCTTGAAGACATTGTGTACTGTACATATTAAGCAATGAGGTACTGTGAAAAAGTTTATAGCTGATGATGCTTTTCACGTTGCACATAATGAGGTACTCTAGTAACTTGAATCTTCATTTGCTTTCTTATTAATCTTGCTGCACTGTCACAAGGTTCCTGGAGCAATGGAACTATAGTGTGCCTTGACTTCCCCAGCAAGCCAGCAATATGATACACAGTACAAAACAAAGTGCTTTGTTTGTGCAGAAACAGTATGTTTTCCCAACTTTCAAACCATGTAAAGATTGTGTGATTCTCATTTCAGGACTGATACAGGAAACAGCATTAAGATCATACTGTTTTCTACAACTACTGTGTTGTAGCACTAACACTGGTAAGTCTCTTCAGAGACTCAGTGAGTGTCATGTCATATTCATGGCTTTGCTCTTTCAAAACAATATAGGAAGAAAATTTTTACATGGATAAAAAGGAGGTATAAGACAATCTAAAAGAAATACTGGTTTTGAAAACTAATTGTATTTTTCACAACAACTATTTTTCTTCCTTCTTACCAAGTAGTTCATAAACTAACACCATTCATACTGTACCTTACCTCAGAGCTGCTTGGGATTTCTGATCCTGCAGTTGAAACAGTTTCAGGTCCGTTGTATTCTTCCCCTAAGGAACATTGAAAAAGAGATTCACATAAATACATCCCTTTCTTAAAAATATTGTTGTATTTGAAAATGATGTAGACCTTGATGGCATGGAACTATGAACAAATAAAGGACGGAAAATAATACTCATAATACATAAAATCTTCAAGGATGGCTCTTTGGAGGGAAAAAAATGCTGCAAGACACAATATGCTCAGTCTGTACTACCTTAATGTAACCTTGCATTCACAGAAAATAAATTTTTATTTGAATTTTTATTATGAATTTTTATTTTTAAGTGTGACAGAAAAAAATCTCGTCATCACTTATCTTTCTTATCTCAAATATCTGCTAGGTCTACGAGGCTTTCACACTCAGCGCTTTGCTGCCTCAGTTATGGAAGTTCAATTACCTGTGGAAGTGTTTGCTAGAAATCAAATTAGGGCGTGGTTTTTTGCTAAGGAGTCAATGATGCATAACCTCAAAAGTAGAAATGCCCATGTAATGGAGATATGACAACAGGATCAAAAATAGTAATATGAACTTAATTACTTGGCTTCTTGTTCAAAAAAACAAACAAACCCTAAAAAAACCCAGCTCCAAAACAACAACAGTAAAACAAACCAGACAAAAAAACCTGCCTTCATTTTAACAACAGTAGTGAACTCCAATATGACTTTCCCACAAATACAGTCATTTCACCAAAGGCACTGTTACTAAAATGTTAATACTAAAGGGAAAATGCTAATTTGTACCTTCATAATCTTAAAGTGGATCAAGACACTGGCTGCGTTTGTGCCTCTGAAACTACACTGTAACCAGTTTCCTCTGGAGAACAACTCTGAGCCCATAAGCTAGGCTCCTGCTCCAAAAAGGTTTTTGTAAACAACCATCTCTCTGCTGATTAGGCAGACCAGTCTCTTTTATCAGGCATCTAAATCACCCCATCACCAAGGAAAAAGGATAAGCAGTTTTAAAAATAGCTGATCAAAATCTAGACCATGCACCTAAAAATGGTGTCTGTCTTTCAGAATAGAGGATTCATCTTACTTCTTTCTCCATTAAGAAAGTATTGCGAGTATAGCTTAGACTGGACCACTGTCAAGACAACTACAGTTGGACTATTTCTGCCAATAAAACAAGCCTATTTTTCTTTTTGTAATATGCAAATATTTGATGTCAAAATTGTGTCCAGGCGGGACATATAGTGGTTCTTCAAATATACAATAAGCTACTTAAGTACAGCTTAACAGCATTTTGTTTCCCACAATTTTTCTGTCTAAGTTCACTTACAGAAAATGGTCCCTGTAATTTTGAACTATACTTATGATACGATGAAAAACCAGGCAATGGTATGTAAAATACAACAAATAAGTTTCTGAATGCCAAGACATTTAACACTGTTGCATGCTATTCTGCTAAAGCAAACTACACCTGGAAAATTTGCATTAGTAGATACAATCTGAAAACCTGGATAAAGAACGGGAGCATCCCTAACAGACTCTGCTACTTGTGCTGCCTAAAGCCCTGGGAGGCAGGTGGCTACTGCAGACTTGGCCAAAGGTACCAGCCCAGGGCCCAGGAGCAGAAAGCTCAAACATTTTGTCACACAAGTCTCCTACTCCAGGCCAGAAACAGTCTGGCACCTTGTCCCTGCAGCAGGAACATTCTGTTTTCTATACTGCTGACGGAACTTGAACTGACTGAATGGCCTATAACAGCCTTCATGAGGAGTTTTGTCTGGATTTTATCCTCTCTGTAATTGTGAAAGTCTAACCTCAGAAAAAATATAATTCGGAGTTCCATATTTTAAGTGCTTTGTCAGTACCATAGCTGATTACTTATGCAACTTCTGGAATGAAATCCATCTCTGTTCCACTGGAATAAACCTGAATAACCATAGAGCAGCACACAAGAAGGTAAAAAGAGACACAAAACATGTATTAACTGAAAAGTACAACATACTCAGTATGTTCACTCCTTGTAAACCATGTAATCAGATTACTTAACATAAGCAGCACAAGCAATGCACACCCAAATCATGTAGGTGGTGTAAAGAGGCCTCATCCCATGGTGCACCAAGCACCATGAATGAAAATGCACAATTACACCTTAACCAGGAGAGCTGCCAACAAATAGCCAACAATTGACTTGCAAATCATGTTGCAAAAGGCCTGGCTCATATGTGATACCAGTGACTCACATTAACTGCAGTCTGATTTCCAAGAGGCTCCCTTGCAGAAAAAAAAAAAAAAAAAAAGGACAGAAGAAACACATATAAGTGAGGAAGGTAAAACATGGGTTAGTACAATACCTTCTGACTGTGATGGCTTGAACTTGGTGAGAATCGCAATGTCATCTTTAAAAGGAAAAAACACTTCAGTAAGAACCAGAACTAAAATTCACTTTAACATGAACCCATTTCATAATTATCCTCTATTCTTTACAATACAGCCACCATACAAAGCAAAAGAGTAAGCCCTGGACACCAGAGGCTGTGACCTAGACAGAAAGCATCGTATCGGTGACGGAGAGGGAGACGGGGAGACTGAATGGTCCTCAAAATCTGAGTCCCCATCAGAATCCGATTTTATTGGGAGCTTACAAGGACTTATATACTGTTTCAGGAGACTAACAATGTTTACTACAAAGATTAGGTAACAATCAAATACACAAACTTATGCATATCACAATATTCCTTGGCTTACAGTGCTTAATGAAATTCTCTTTTCCCGGAAAGCTGTCCAATTGGATCTTCTTGCAATCTTGACTCAATCTCAGAGTTCCGTTTGCTTTCGCCAAGGCATTTTGTTTATCAAGTCTTTTATACTTATAAGGTCCAAGGTACTATCTATCTTGTGCATAGCCACATCTCCCCCTTCTCTATCTACCAAAACCACTCCTTATTAATTAATCTCTGCACACACTGAAGCAAGCAAGGAATCATGATCAATGCAATTATTATCAAAATCACCACATGCAAACCTATCCTAAAAATATCTCTTAGCCAGGGTGCTAAGCCCCAGCCACTAAACAGGTTATTTAACCAAGATCCAGATTTTACTTTCGATTTAAACACACTATACTTTAGCTGCTGTATGCTTTTACGGATAGATTCCAAGTGACCAGAAAGATTCATACAACACATTCCATCAAAATCTTCGCAGCCTTATCTTAAAGAATCTTTTAGCTAAAAATTTCAGCCAATAAAGGCTCAGGCATCAGGCTTGATTTTTATGAACTGAAAACATTCCTCATAGCAGCTGCATTACTGGATTAAGAGGGGCTGCTAGAAGTATAATTGCATCAAAAGGTTTGATTCTTATACATGGGGTGATAGGGAGAAACATTTGTGTATTTAAAATTAGCACAAAAATCTGTTTTTTCAGAAACTAAGGGTTCTAATTCTTGGGGTTCCAAGGCTGTTTGAGGAAGGTAAGGGGTCAAATTTCATATGATTTGATTTGCTTTCAAAATTCTTAGTGTAAATATTAGTGTAAGGAACTATATTCCCCTCATTTTTTTTCTCATGTGTTTCTCATTATGAATATGAAAGCAACATAAAAGCATAACAATATGTAACAAAACAATAAACTCATGCTAAGTAAGATTAAATCCAGTTATACATACAATCAGTAGCACATGAAAAACAGAATGGTGGTTTAAAACAATGCATTATCAATTTCTTAAATACTGTACTATTACTTAGAGTCTATAGCAATTGGCAGGCTTTATTTTTAAAGTGAGGGTTTGGAAAATCATTCCCGGGTGTGATTCCCAAATTCACTTCAAAAGGTCTAAATTTGGCAAGTCAGAATGACCTGAGTACAGTTTTGGTGCAAAAAACACTTGGTTTTGGCATACTTCTCAACCAGGTGAGACCAGACCTAGCCAGGGTCTGGGTCTTACTGGAAGAGTCTCTCAAATATATGTTTTGGAAACCTCTTAGTAATAGTAGTTAGAAAAGTTCTTTAAAACAATACATATCTTAAAAATACAACAATGTGTGAAGGTTTGTAAATCAGCTAGCTTTGTCATTTATCATTAGTTACACAGTCAAACATCAAATGAATAAACCAATGTCTCTTATAGGAAGTCAGTGAATTCACATTATAAGATTAACAATGTAATCAGGATTATTAATATATCAGTAGAAACTGTCTTCAGAAACTGAGGTTATTTTTTCCTATGCATTTATGCATCTATGACATTCAATAAAAAAGGTAAAAAGAAAGCATTATAACTAATATTAACTTATAATATTGACTAATATTAACTTGTATTAACTTATTAACTAATTATAACATATAACTAATAACAGTTATAGTATAGAATTCTTACTCATTCTTCAGTACTACTTATAAAAATAAAATAGCAAAGGTTGTTCTTATTTCTATAACAAAATACTGTGTCTTGTAATTTAAATGAGCAAATTTTAACAAAAATTCAGGCTTATGTCACTCACTTGTATAGTAAAGGATTTATATCTTATAATTCAAACAGTTATACTTCAGCAAAACTTAAAATCAACTTCACTAAAACTTAACTTCAGTAAAACATAACCAAAATATACTTAAAAGAACTTAAAGTTAACATTACTGAGACTAAGCAAAAATTTTTTTAATCTAAACAAGAATTAATTACTACAAACAACTTACAACTTACTCTATTCTCACAAAAGTTACTGAAAATTTGTCATATAACAATTTAAACATCAAGGTAAACAATAACTGTTCTGAAAAATCTACAATGAAATTACTTTGTTAAAACTGTGGAGCAAAAAGCAAACATTTAGTAAAGCTCACAAGGGAGCTTAGTCTCCCAAAACTTCTACAAATAAAGTTTAAAGTTTGTCTTGAATGTGAGCTAAAGTCTTGACTTTACAACTTATCTAATACACTCAGTCAATATATAGTTTTGCTGTGTTACTAATATGTAAAAAGACACCACTTCTATACAAACACCTTTGAATTTCTCTAGTAACAATTCTGTTAAAAATCATAATTCACAAGTTACTAAGATTAGAAGGTGAATTTTAACACCCACTGACGCCAGACAGGGGGCTGCACCCCCCCGCAGCAGCTTTTAAAGATCATTTGTAGGATAGATTTCAGTTTGGCTAAATGAAATAATGGGATAAAAGCAATGAAGGCTGAAACAATAAAATTTTAGTTATAGGATACTAAATAACTGTACCGAAAGATTTTTAACTAAACATATTGTTAAAACTGGAGCAAAAAGGCAAGCGGTTTAACTAAGGTGAGATATCCCTCAGGGCTTAAGATTAGTATCAAGTGCCTCTTTGGTAGCTGGGCTGCTCTTTCCAATGCTTGGAAATACCTGGGGTACTTGTGTCCCAATGGCTAATTTACGGCCACTGGCCTTTTGAGATAACAGTCCCATGGGCTCTTGTTAGTTTTGTTAGTTTAGTTCTGACTTTCAGAGTCACTTTTGCATTGGCATCTGGGACGCTGAGATGTAATACATTGTGTCCAAAAATCTGCGAGACCTGTAAAAACCAAAATCCCCCCGCTAAGTTCAGCTATCGGGAGTACAGACAGAGATGCTGTAGGAAAAATATGAGCTGGGCTACATGGCTCCCAGCTGGGACTACACAGGGCGGCTGGTCTGCAAAGGAATCTCAGAGTCCATAGTCCCAGGGGGAACAAACAACTCTGTTATTGGGTGGACGATCTGCCTGTAATCAAAGCATGCATATGCTGTCCCAGGGGTCTGAAAAGCTCCTGTTGGAAGCAAATGAAAGATGAATCAAGTAACATTACTGTGATACTGTTTCATATGTCCAGTCCTGCACTTCCCGGAGTGGATGCTCGTAGGTCAGGGACAGCCCGGCAGGCTGGGGCTTGCTGTGGTCCCTCTGGGTCATCGGCTGGGATGTCTGTATCTCATACAGTGCTGCTCCGCACTTCGGCTCTGGTTTCCCGACTTCGGATGCCTTTCAAAATGACACTTGGACCGACAGTTAGCATGCTTCCCCTTATGGCACCGAGAGCAAACACCAGGAGTTTTGGATCTGGCCCCTCTCTTTTTGAGACAGTCCTTTTTCAAATGCGGAGATTTCCCGCAGCCAAAGTACGTTTGAGGGTCCTCCTTCTTAAGAGTTTTTTTCTTTCCTGGGTCGAAGGGTTTTCCATCCTTCCCCCTGCTAGAGCCTCGGTGAGCGATGTAAACTGCTAATGACCGTGATAAAGGATTTTTTGCCCTCTTTTGTCTGGGCGGGAGCGAAGCTGATGGCTGCGGCCCTTCAGTATCAGAGGTGCTGCTTTCAGGTGAGTAGGAAGAGTCAGAGATCCCTGCAGACAGGGATTGCAGGCCCAAACACGGTTCTTTCACCGTCACGATCCAGTTCCAAGGGGCTCACCGATCACCGCCATTCAGGTCCGGCTCATTCCTCACACAGGGCACCAGTTATTGGCGATGGTAGAGAGACGGGGAGACTGCATGGTCCAAATCCCCATCAGAATCCGATTTTATTGGGAGCTTACAAGGACTTATATACTGTTTCAGGAGACTAACAATGTTTACTACAAAGATTAGGTAACAATCAAATACACAAACTTATGCATATCACAATATTCCTTGGCTCACAGTGCTTAATGAAATTCTCTTTTCCCGGAAAGCTGTCCGATTGGATCTTCTTGCAATCTTGATTCAGTCTCAGAGTTCCGTTTGCTTTCGCCAAGGCATTTTGTTTACCAAGTCTTTTATGCTAATAAAGTCCAAGGTACTATCTATCTTGTGCATGGCCACAGCATGGCACAGGTTCCTCTTGGAACATCAACATTCACCTTTTTGTCCAGGCACCTCATTCAGCAACACAAAGAAAGATGCCACTTTTCCTTATGAGCAGCAGGGAGGACCGTAATAGTCTTGGCTAGTTCTCTAGCCAAGAAAACGCTTTAAAAATTCTTCATTAAATTACTGCTTCATATCTAAAGAAGGGAGTAAAAAAATTATATTCTGATAAAATTCTGTATTTAAGGGGACGTCCCTGTTCTTCAACACTACATGCTTTTATGCATATAAACAGATCTAGAAGTATCTGCATGCCAAGAACAAACAAGGACACTTATTAAACTAAGTGGCCCTTTATAATAAAATTTGTTTGTATAAATTGCAGAAACTCTTTGAAATGTTTTTTGTTCAAAATTAACTCCAGTACAACTCCATTACTATTAAAGCTCACTAAATTATTTCAGAAATGTATCATTTTAGTGTTTGTTCAAACAACTAGCCTTCATGGGAGTGCACATATCCTAGCTGAAGAAATGCCTCTTTCCCAACAAAAATGGTGTCTTCAACAGTCTTACAACTCTTCACACAGCTATTTGTAACTCCTTAAACACGTGTACCTTGGCAGTGTGCACATTACTGTAAATAAGCAACCTTCGTATGGCCTATAATTCTGCAGTTTAAGACAACATATTCTGTCCCAAGCTACACCCAACCAAAGGGCAACTTACTTAGGAACTTTTGGTATGCCACCCCTAAGAATTACAGACCATTTCTACTTCAATTACAGACCCAAATTATGAGAACAGTAGCCCACAATACAAATTAACATTCAGTACTGAAGAATATAATCAAGATTGATTTCATCTCAAAATATAAGTAGTTTACTCACAAAACAGGTACTTTCATTACTGTAATCTTAGGATTTCTGTAACAAACATAAAACGTGTCTTCTTGTGTAATTAAACAATCAGGAATTCTACAATATTTCAAATTTGTTCACAGTGCTGGAATCACTTTGTTTTTCTTCATGGCAAAACTGATGAGTTAGGAAAAGGTAGAAGTACCTGTATTCAATGCTACTGCAAAAAAGTAATGACGGCATTGTAAATCAAGGCCTCCGATTGACCCTGTTTTCTGAGGAGCTGCACCTTCTCCGAGAGAAATGCAACCTGTCACAGGTCATGTCCTGGCCACAACAGTGGTGCCTCGACTAGGCAAGTAAAAGCCCAGGACAGACCTAACCACAGGACTTCTCATTCAACTATTGGTGCGCTTTGAAGAATGGTTTCAGCTTTGAAGAATATTTTCAGCTTCCAGCACTCTCCTAGATGGAGAAGAAGCACACTCTGGAGGACACTGGAGTCGGGTTTCCAAAACAGTATTACGGACAAGTCTGCCTGGCTAGGGAGAGAAGGGATTTTAGCCATATAGGTGTGGCTGGACAGTGCTACTCATCTTCAAAAGCTCATCTTCAAAATGAATAAATCCTTGGCTTTTAAAATTACTAGCACAGTCTCAGGCACGGGAGGCTCTAGGCCCCTTTAACTGTACCTAACCCACAATTTCCCTGGAAGATGACAATCTTTTTACTTCAGCATCCTCAGTAAGTCCAAGTCTGCTGGGAGATGGCAAAGAAAAAAGCTTGGGTGATGATGCTGCACTTGAGGTACAGCTGGGCTTGATGCAGCTGGTGTGCAGATGCTGCAGTCTGGCACAGTTCAGAGTAACTCTGCACCAGAAAACAGAGTAAGAGAAGGCTTTTAAGTTTTCCTTTCTTCCAACTTCTATGACCCTGATTCATCTGCACCAAGTACAGCTCCTGACATACTGTATCACTAAAATCATTTACATATTAGGTGCTTCCAAAATCAAGTGGCAGATGAAGAGACATTTTTAGGGATCAAAATTTGTTTTGCTATTAAAACTAGAAAATCATCTGCATTTGCACACCTAAGACCTCTGATAGAGCTATTCCAAAAGAAAACCCACAGACAGGATTCCCATGTGCGTGTTGATAAACTGCATCGTTTAACGGCAGTAAGACAATATTACTACTGATTCTGCTACTTCAGTATTGTTTCCAAAATACTGCTTTCAGTTATTTTTACAATTTTCTTAGACACAATAACAGCATCCTTTTTAGCCAACAAAGCCAAGCAAGGAGCTTTCAGACCACTGACACTGTTCTACATATGTCTGACACATTGGCATATTAATTTATACAGATACCTATCCCTAGAGCAAAATTTTGATGGTCCAGGTAAAATGAAAACAAACAAATAAACCAACAAAAATCCTAACAAATCCCAAAACTTACACTGCCATTGTGATGAAGTAGCTACTTTGTACTATGAAGAAAATTCCCAATATTCATCTTTAACATGCTATAAAAGAAAATGTTATTCCTAGATGTCTTGAAATTACCATCTTAATAAACCCCCTGACATTATTTGATCACCTGGCCTGGCTAACACGAAAGAGAAATGAGTCACTCCTTCCAAGTAAGCATGATAATGACTATTGCAAGTGCTTCCATATCTAAGAAAAGCAGCTTTACAATGACTTATCAACCAAACTTATGCACATACTGATCATATCCACCAGAGCTGGATGGAGCTGCCACTGGGAACCAGAGATCTACCTAGCTGACTTGCGAAAAAGGAAAATAAGGTTATTACTCCAGCTGGCATTGTCTGAAGAGTAATAACTGTGCTGCTGAGCCAAAAGTTCAATCTTAAGATGATGTCTGAAGTGATTCCTGCTTCTAAAAATTTAAAACTATTTAACAATGAAAACATTCTCAGTGAATCTAAGAAAATCTACTGGGAATATTTTAAAATAATTTTATTAGTCCTTTAAAAAGAAGAAGATTGCATTTCAAGTATAGGCTGCTTCACTGACATATTAATTTTCTTCATGTGTTTTATTAATAAACAAGTACTTCCAGAGAACAGGTATTTATCAACACATCAGAAGTAAAAGAAAAATAACACTTTTACATAGGCATAAATTTTTGGAAATCTGTTCCTAATGGTAAGAAAATTTCATTTAGCATTTGGAAATGACACTCAGTCCTAGTCCTAATTTATAGTACAGTAACCAGATATTTTAAATCAGAACGGGATGTTTACCTTCAGCGGCCTCCCTTTTAAAGAACCACAAAATCACCCCTTTTGATTAAAAGCCACCAGGATAGCAAAAAAGGGAATACATTAAATAAAAAGAGAAGTTGCTTAAATCTGTTTTTAGCAAAAAACCCCACAAGCATAGTGTTATGACACAGAACTTGAATGGCATTTTAACAACCATTACTGTATTTTATGTACCAGCACAGCCAAGACTCAAAGCATGCTGTGAGCACTCAGACCTTCCATGTATCACTGTTCTGCAGAATGACACACATAAATGGATTAATAGGTTCAAATGCAGTTAAAAAAGAAAGCCCAGACTAGGAATAGTTGGATAAAGTCAGGTATTTTTAAACTCTACAGCATTTACATGCATGCAAGTAAGAGGGACTAGAATGACAAATAAATCTCAGCAGAACAGGGTGGTAGAAACACCAGACCGCAGGAGTTCTAACAACTCATGAAGCACTATTCATTCTGTGCACACACATTACATTCCTACCCTTGTATGAAAGAACTTCTACAGATGTTGTAAATTAAAAGGGATACATAAACTAGGAAACTAATGATGCAAATATAGCAATATATTTTTTTTAAAAATCACCTTGAACTTACTGTTCTCTGGTGGTATTCCTCAGTTTAATGTTATCCAGACATCTAATTTAAGATTGACAATTTAATCTGCAAATTTTTGTTCCTTATGCTCCACCTCACTCAGTAATTTTTTGGTTATGCTTCCAGTGAAATGCATAACTGGAAATTTTGCCACTGTATTCATCAAGTATTTAATTTTCTCACATTACACAATATAAAAACATACCAGTATAGGAAGACATTTTATAAACAAATGCAAGATTTGCAAGATATACAAGAATTTTAAGAGTTGGCATTTTTGTCCAAATTACTTTTAAAATTATGGAACGACTTTGGAATTCCTATACTGATCTCAAAGAGAAATTGTTCCTATGAGTGAAGAAAATTATCAGGGCAACGGGCCATGGCTTCCATTGCCTAAACTTTTTTATGTAAGCACCAGTCCATTAACAGAACTGAAGTAAGCAAAGTGGTTTGAAGAATCAAGTGGCCTGAAATCCACATCTGCTAGCCATTACTTGTTGGCACGGTATATTTCTGGCACACTATAAATTGTGCAAACATAGACTTTCTGATTTCCTACCCCACAGTTAAGACAACTCCTTTGAATAACAAACCACAGGGCCCCTTCTAATTTAGGGCTAGTACAGAAAATGAAAGGACAGCCATCTGCATCATGCAGTCCTACCCACATGGTTTGCTGGGGTTCTGCTATCTTGCCAAAGGCCTCAAATTTCATATTTACCCTTGTGAGCCCAGTAAAGAAAATGAGAATCCCTTGGAGTTAGAAGTTAGAAGACTGCCCTTCATGCAAAGATACACCCACGTCCTAAAAAACCGTGTTTGGAACTTCACCACATCTACTGGTCCTCACTAAGAGCCACTGGTGAACAAAGGCATGAACATCACAGCTTTAACAGCTTTAGGTTTCAATGAAAAACATACATCTATATAGTAAAATCCAAGTAAACAAATCCCAATAGACTCAGCTCCTCCCCCACACAGTGTTTAATTTAACACAAAATGTTATCATTGGTACAAGAAAATAGACAATGTGTAACTACATACACAATATTTAATCTATAAATAATTCCTGACGTTATTCAGCTTTAGCACATAGCAAATAACTGCAAATCCCTCCATAACCATGTTATAATTCCAAGAACTATCCCTAGCAATACAACACAAGAACCTTCCTTCCCCTTTCTGCATTGATACACATAGGCACGTGAAAAGCTATCACCAATTATAAAAAAATTACTGCTAGATAAGAAAATACAACTTGGTAATTACACTGCTCTTTGGTTCAATCCCCAGATCACAATAAAAACTAGTGCAAAAGTTCACTGCATTATTACCTTGCCTCTTAACAGCTGATCATGTTTTTACATTACCTATACCTTCTTGATGACATTTAGGTTAGATGACTATTTGTCTCCTCCATGGGCATATGCAACTCATTGGTATAAAGATACTAAATATGAAGACAGTGGTATTTGGTTTCTTGGTGGGTTTGTTTGTTTGTTGTTTGGGGGTTTTTTCACAAATTATATGCCAAGAGTTCTCAAATACATATGTAAAAGGACATTTTCATCTGTGCCCTTTTATCTTACCCTAGTGTTTCCTTGTGTCACAGTAATTATTAAGTCTTTGTACATAAAGGTTAAAGTGTACTTCCATTTTATAATACAGTTATCAGTTTATTTCTGTAGGGAACACCTAAGAACAGCACAGCACACCAGGAAATGCATTAGCAGCAAATTGATGGAGAGGGAATCACTGAGAGAACATCACTCTGCCTTACACCAGAAGAGATGCTGGTGGCTGTCCTGGTGTTTATTTGGTAGTCACAATCCAGAACCTCTGCCCCACAGCTGGGGGAATGGAGCCAAACCATTCCTCCAGGAATTGTTGTGAGGGGGAGAGAGCCGCAGAACATTTTCTTTCATATTCTGAGCAAGAAGGTGCAATTGTAGGCCCCCTGTTACAAAGAGACTAAAATGCTTTCACCTGTGATGGCAGGACCATCACTCGGTTCTGCACCTGAGGGATCTTAGAGGTTTTTTTTCAACCTTAATGATTCTATGAATGCAGCTATATTTCTCAGCTTCCCAAAATGTGGCCTGAATATCCCACATAATTGCTACTGGATTTAAATGGCATGCAGGTGACTTAATCTTTCCTCTGCTACTCACTGAACGACAGACAGTGAGTTTATCTCATATGCAAGCTTCTCCCCTAAAATGAAAATGCTGTCCAAGAGCAATTTTTTTTTAATTGACACAATTTTTGCAGAAAAATCCATATTTAACAGCTATAGTGGGCTTGACATTTTCATTTTCGCATTAAAAGCACCACAGCTATACAGTGATATGATACAAGTTGTTGGGATGAGTTCCCAAAAGCAGGTCTTCCTATTACAAACAGGAGTTTTCTGTTACAAAGAGGTTTAACTTCCAAAAACCAGCCTGTATTTACACTGTGCCCCCGCAGTGATGCATGGCAGCCAGTAAAGAAATTCCATTCAGAAACCAGACATTGGTTGGGCTAAGAGAGTATTTTCTCCCCTGCCTTTTATATTGAACTATGAACTATGTCTAAATTTCTTGGAGTTTTTATTTTATTACCTAGGAATAAACTATTGAACAACTTTCCTCTTAACAAAGCCTTTAGCTTAGGCCTGTGGGAATATGATATCCCATTCAAGGTTTCCACAAATAGATCAGAAATTACTACATACATTGTGACAATAATTAGAGACAGATGTAGTTTTGAACAGAGGCCTGTCTTTTATGTTACTGGTATGAATTCTGATCAAGTAAGTGCAGTATAATTTTATTAAATGACAGCAAGATTTGGCCCTGAATGCTGAGGTATTGCAAGATGCCAACACATTGGCACAACCAACGTTTTCAAGCCACACCATTGACTTTCCCAGATGCTTTTCCAGCTTTCTCAGAGGGAAACAAGCAAGATGACAACCAACCTAAGGAAGCATTTGAATTTAGATCACTTAGAGCGTTTTGAGCACAAACCAGGCTCCTGGAAGTTCTGGAAGAGGAGTCATGTGTATAAAGGCAGCCTACTCCAAATCATGGCATGGAGCCAACAGCAAGCTTCCAGAAAACTGGCAGGCTTGGGATATATCCCACAACACAGCTACTGCAGCATTAACATGCTGGGGGAAAAAAAGCTTCTGAAAGTAAACGTAGACATAAATAATCCAAGCAACATATTGCAGTCTTCTTCCTCTGATATTTACATTCCAATTTTGCTAGTTCAGTTTTCTTAGACTTTCATATTTGGAGTAAATGACACACACCTTCCAACAGAAAGCAAAATCACACACACAAAAATGTACACTCACTCACATAGATGTAATTCAGCAGGAAGCTAGGAAGCTTCCTTCAAGGTAAAAGTTTTGGCACACAGGCTTTAAACAGGCAAGTTAAACTTTCTGCTGCTGGTAGACAATTTTGCATTCCCATAACCTGTACCCCAGCATTCAAGTTTAATGTGAAAAGCAGTAGTAAGTCAGAATTAAATACATACATACTATCCAAATACAAACATGTCTTTAAAGAAAGTAGCAGATGTTTTTTCTCCTGCCTTGTTCCTATTGACTTACACAGGCCCCTGTAGGCATCAGACATCTAGAGCCTTAGGAAGCTTTTCCTTAAAGGCACAAAGCATATGTGTGATCTATAAGAAGTCCTGCTGGCAGTATAAGCATACCGTTAACTTTTCTAAAGAATAATTTAAGGAAGTTTTTGGGGGTTTTTTAACCTTGAAAGACTTTCGGGCAACAAATTAATATAACCTTTAAAAAGCCTACTCACTTCATCCCATATTCAATTTGTTTCTGTTTTAGAAAAGTGGCTAATTAACAAAATTGAACTGAATTAGAACATGATTTTGTATGGAGAGTTATGTGCTACTATATGGCAAATCCTTCTTAACCATCCTTGGACACTGAAACCCTTCAAATCTCCTTATATTCACTATTTATGACTATAAAAACCCCACAAGGCTCATGGGAAAATTGAATACTGTGGAATAAAGTTTACAAATCTAACGTCATAGAATCATTCCCTAAATGGGAATATTTTGTGTGTTCTGCAAATATTTTTTAGTCTCAAGGTACTTCAGAAGAACAACCCATGGAGAGAGCAGCTCAGTCCTAACACTTTTCATTGCTCCCAGGCAGTGGGATGGGTGATGACTCAGATCTCTCATATTCCCTTTGGAACAGGATCGCTAGCCAAGAGGCTGTAATATCCATCTGCTCAGGTTCCTAAGAAGCTACCAGCTCCACCAGGCCTTTCCAGAGAGGGTAAACCTTCATCTGACACTTGCTGCAGACACCTGCCTCCCCACAGCTGGACACCCCTCCTTGCTGTCACTACGAAGAGCTTCTTTTGGATAATTGCACAGTCAATATTGCCATCATACCTCTCTGAAAAAAGATTGCCAAATATTTTGAAAATCATTATTTTCCACTACTGCTTGAGGCGTTTAAAATGGCTCTATATATGTATTTCTAAAAGAGACAGTGTAGGCAAGCTGTGAAAGTGAACAGATAACCTGAAAAGCCAACACAGGGACTAAACGGTTCTTTCCCGCTTTAAGATTGTCACTTCTAGGACTAATGGCAAAGCATTATTCCCAAAAAAGCAATTTTTCTAGGTCACAATTTTCCTTTTTTTAAAAAAAAACCTATATAGCCTCATTCTGAAAATATGCTCTTTTACATCTGAGTGTTGATTCACGTTGCCAGCTGAGGTACTGATAAACATACACTTCTGTCACATTATTTCACAAACTCCTAATATTACCACATTTATTATAAGTAATGACATACCATACTGACATGAAGTGGAAACTGTAACATGGCTACAGCAAAAAAGCAAGGCCTCGACATAAATACACTGCCCGCACATCCCTTGCCGCAGTCTATCCGAAGCTGAGGGAGGCCAGCGCATCTGGGATGGGTCGAGGACGAAGAAGGCTGCTCATACCTTCCGAAGTGAGGTGCCTCCTTGCAAGTGAGGTGCCGCTCGGAGCCTCCTTGCAAGGGCAACCTCAGCTCCCGGGAGCCAGCGCCCCATCCCAGCTGGTGCTTCGGGGGAGGCTGAAAGTTTGCTTTCCGGCAGAGGGCCGGCAGAGGGACCTCTGTATCTGCTGTGTCTTCTAAAATAAAAATCAAGCGGATTCTCTAGTGCAGGATGCTGATATGAGAACCTTCATTTTCAAGGTTTATTTGGAGATTATAAAGATCTAATGATAGTTGTATCATGCTCATGGAAAAGTGGTTTTGCTCTTCTCAAGCGGAAGTCGAAGGACTAGGAGCTCGATGTGAGAGGGATCAGGCTTCAACCGGGATCAGTCCCATCTCACAGACGCCAGCCTGCAGACCCTGGGGAGGAACCAGAGCCCCCCCAGATCCCCCACACTATGCTCGCCCCCGCTCCCAGTCCCCCGGGGCGCAAGGGCGGAACAGAGCCACGATCCCCGCTCCCTGCCCTCTCCTACCGTCCGCCGACAGAGCCATCTCGATGAAGGTCTCATTTGCTTTCTTTCCGAAGCGGTTCATGGTGGTCGCCTTTCCGCTGCTGCTGCCGCTGCTGGGGAGCGGCCCAGAACCAGAGCGGTGACTCAGGGCTGCGCGGCCGCCTCATGCATGCGCACTGCCCGCGGGGGCGGAGCAGCACCGGGCTGGGGCGGGGGAGCCGCGGGAGCAGCCCCCGAGCGGGCGCGGCACTCGGGGCTCGAGGGCGGCCGTGCCCCAGGGCGGCAGTGCGGCCAAGCCTGTTTGGGACAGCCCCAGAAATTGGCAGTGTGCCTGAGAGCAGGGTACATGTGTGTGATATGTGTGATATGGACTCAGCTATCCCGGCTGTGTCTCCTCCCAAGCTGCTTGTGCACCCACAGGAGCAGAACGCACCTGGATGCTGCGCAAGCGTTGCTTGCTCAGCGCTATCTAAAGCAGCTCTCTCTTATCGACCGTGTTCTTATCACGAACCCAAAACTTAGACCCATAAAAGTGCTGTGAAGAAATTTAACTCTTAGCTCAAGAGGCTCGGTTCACAGCTGCTATCGTGCTCCTGGAGCTGCTAGCATTGCCATGTCTCTAACAGCCCTAGCTTCTTACTGCTTCTTTCAATCATCTGAGACAGTTTCCAACAGTCTTTGTTCAGTATATGTATTTAATATATTTCTTTTCATTAATATAAGCTCAGCCCTTTTTCAAATTAACTTTTTGTATATTTATCTTCTACTACCCGAGTAACCATTTTACACACCAAACTGACAGGGAGTTTTGTTATTTAGGTGACTGTAACGCAACAGCACTTTCATGACCAATAAGAATTCATGGAATTCTTAATAAAAAGTTAATCAAGTCAGTTGAGTTCCTGGGCTATATAGAGTACTAGGCCTTTATTTGTGCTACATAACTGCTTAAAGAAGTATATTTTTAGTCAGGAGAAACACCTAAAAATGTGTCTGGTTGCTCTCCAAAGCCTAAAATGTTTAGTCAGGGTTTTAATGTCCCAATGCAGGATGGTGGGAACAAAGAGAATGGGCTTGGTGCACCAAAAAGGTGCCCTGAAACAGCTTGTGACTGCATACAGTGTACCAGGTCACAAGGCTCCATTTAAGAGCTATACTTCTAAGCCTTTAATTTCCTCCTAGCACTATATATCTTGGATAAATGCTTTTATGCTCATAGAAGATGCAATTAGAGTTGCTATTCAACAAGAGCCAGAAACAGCAAGAACATGATCATTGCTCAGTTTTCCTCCAAATTGCATGCTCGCTGTTCCCAGCTCCACCCAGCAGCGAACCCAACCATAACTAAAGCTGTGTAAGTACCTCAGCCAGAATGCCAAAGAAGATTTTAATGACCCCTGTAATTGCACAGGCTGATAGTGTGTCGAGGCAGTGACTTTGTGCAAATTACAGAGTGCCCTGTGGTAGGGATGGGACAGAAGCATGCTTTTCGAGAATGAGCTGTCTGTGGATGCACACAGGAGGCCTGTGCAATACCCAGCGTTGAAGTTTCTTGCATGTTCAGAGTTGAACCAGCCATATTCTGACTTGGTGCTTTCACAGTTTGCTCAAGTGATCTAGGACCACACTTCCTTCCAAGGGCACACACCTTTTTTCTCTCCCACCTCCTAGTTTCACTCTGAATAAGTAATACTGATAAGGTGATGCATGACTTATGTCAACCTATTAAACCAAATAATCATGTTGTTGGTTTGGGGTTTTGGGGGGCTTTCAGTTCCACAAATTACTGCAAGCAACAGGTAAGGCCAAAATAAAGGAAGAGGTAGTGAACCACACAATGGCAGGACCATTTTATTCTTAAAATTATATTCATAATAATTAATGATATTAATATAGTATAATAGTAATATAATAATAATACATCATTAATTTTAATATTAATAATGATATTAATACAGTAGCCAGGTACCCCATAAAACACTACTTCTAATACAGTGCATACATAAACCAAAAAATTAAAAAATACCTAGAAGGCTATGGGTAAAGGTAGCAAGCCTCACCAAAATTGCTGGCACTGAATGTACTTAGTAGATTTGGTGGCAAAGGGTAATCCTTTCTTCCTGCTAAAGGACAGCAAGTAGTTTGTATCTCTTATAAAGTCTTCCTTCCCATTGATTGGCCTTTTTCAAACCATGCAACTGATTTTTAGGCCTTCATATTTTAAAAAATATTATTTAAACACAGAAAATTGGTGGGATTGGAGGACAAGATTTCAAATATCTCAGTGCCTATTGTTGTCGCAGGTAGATACCCCAAGTCTGTTCAAAATAAATCCTAATTTACAACCTGAGATGCCAACTTTAAAGATTCCACTTAGAGGATTATCTTAAACTTTTGGCACTGAAGCATCTGTAAAAATATAACCCCAGTTTTTTTGCGAGAGGCAGTGGAATCAATGTCCACATTCTCCACCAAGAAACTGGCAAGGTTTGACACTGGCCAAATGCCAGACACCCACAGAAGTTGCTCACTCGCCCTCCCCTGCCACAGCTGGGCAGAGGAGAGAAAAAAAATGTAATGAAGGCTTCATGAGTTAAGGGTGATATAAGGGCCAAGAGAAAACACTCTGAGTGCAAAACAGCCTCAACTTAGAGGTAAAAAGTGCATTTATTACTTACAAAACAGAAGAGGATAATGAGAATTAAAATAAGCCCTTAAAACACATTTTTTCCCCCCAGCCCCTGCCTCTTTCCCACTGACAGTGCAGGGAGACAGGGCTTGGGGGTTTGGGTCAGTTCATCACCAAGAATTTCTTCCACTGCTCAGGGAGAGGAGTCCTTCTCCTGTGAGACCGTGGGGTCCATCCCACAGGAGACAATTCTCCATGAACTTCTCCAATGCTCTCACGAGTGGCAGCCCTACCGCACTTTCTGCAACAAGAGTCTCTCCCACGAGCACACAATCCCCCCAAAACTGCTGTGACATGGGTCTCTTCCCACGGGGTGCAGCCCTCCAAGGACAGGGTGCTCCAACCTGGAAACAGGGCCCCCTCTCTCCACTGGGTCTCCCACAGGGTCACAGCCTCCGCCAGGCATCCACCCGCTCTGGCATGGGCACCTCCCCAAGGGGCTGTGGGTGTATCTCTGCATCCCCCATGGATCCCTACGGGCTGCAGGGGCACAGCTGCTTTACCATGCTCTCACCATGTCCTGTGGAGGAATCTCGGCTCTGGCACCTGGACCACCTCCTCCCCCTCCTTCTCCACTGACCTTGGTGTCTCCATGTTGTTTCCCTCACATGTTCTCACCTCCTCCTCTTCTCTGGCTAGAAAAACACTGTGCATGCCCTGATTTGTTTTGATTTGCTTCTTAACTATGTCATCATAGAAGTGTTACTAGCCTCTCTTATTGTCCCAGTTTTGGCCAGCAGCATGTCCATCTTCAGAGCCATCGGGGATTGGCTTTGCTAGACATGATGGAAGCTTCCAGCAGCTTCTCACAGAGGCCACCTCTCTTCCTGCACATTACTCAGTGTCTGTTTGAAATCTGACTCTTGTTTCCCGTTACACACAGTTCCTCAAGGAAACCCAGCTGCTTGAACACTATGGTCAGGGGCTCAGAAATACAGCAAGGCTTGCTGATGGGCATGTGAATTTGTGTATGGAGGGACAGCTGATTCTTTGTGCCTGCTACCGCACAGCCCTAATCCATCAGGAAACGGAAAGGGAGTGTCATAAAGAGCTGTGGTGAAAGGCGGCAGAGTGCCAACGCTTCTCAAAGGAAGTAAAAATTTTACAGAGTATACAAAATGTTCATCATTAGGCACTGCATTTTTTTCCTATGTCATCACTTTTCAGTCAGCTGAAATTGCAGAATGCAGCGCAGACCACCATAAACACCTATGGTGTCTACACAAACAGATGACTTTACAGATACATGTTTTTCTTGGCCAGAGTTACTACATATTGACAATAGCAAAACTAAAACCCAATACTCGGTGTGCAATGTCCCCAGGGGAAGGAAAGCGCACAGGCGTGGTCCCAGCTCAACCCAGCCGTGCTGACCGCGGGAGGAGCAAAGGCTGAGACGCAGTCACCTCTCTGTGCCCTCTGCGTGAGCAGCAGCGGCTTGGAGGCGGCTGCTGGAGATCAGGAGACCTTAATGGCAGCCTGGATCCCCTTTCTGGAACAGACAGGCGTTTTGATTCTGTAATCTTGCAGTTGAACTCTCTTAACTGGATTGCCTGGTTTACAGCTGCCATCAAAGCCTTCTTAAAGCGATAATTCAAAGAAAACACCCCATCCTCCATCCCCAAAATCCTCCATCACCCCGAACCCCCCAATCCCTCAAAAAAGCCCCAACAACAAAAAAACCCCAAATGAAAACCAAAACCAAAACTAAACAATCCTCCGAAAAACCCCACAACAACAACAAAAAAAATCCCCAAAAACAAACCCCAAAAACCAAAACCAAACCAAACCCCAGAACAAAAAAAAAAACCACCAAAAAACCAAACCAAACAAAAAAAAACCCAAAAAACCCCCACCAAACCAGAAAAACAAAACAAAACAAACAAACAAAAAAACCCCCCAAACCCAAAACAAAAGAAAAATAAACCCCAAACAAACAAGAAAAAAATGAACAAAAATACAAAAGAAACAAAAACCCCCCAACCCTACAAGAAAAAATTGCTTTGATGTGTTTTAGGGAGTCAAGAGAATTAATCTCTTTCTTGCTGGTAGAGAGATTCTTAAGGATGCTTGAATAAATACAAAATCTGCTCACCAACAAAGTGTGAGCCTTCATACTTCGCTCTCGTCATGTCGCCATGGACATAGTTCCATTGATTTTGCTAAACTGCTCCTAAACAACATGAGTGAAGTTCAGTGTTTAATTGTGATGGGTTGTGCACTGATATAGGTACACTCACAGAAGAGATTACCGAATAGGGTGGGGTTGGGAAAAGGCCACTCCACCAGTTCTGGCTCTTAAATTGCAATGTTAAGATAAGAAATTGCCTTATCTTACTAAATTCCTGTGTCATTCTGGTGAAATCATCAATATTTTTGCTTGTCCTTTTATAGTCAATTTGATATCTCGGGGCTTAGTGCCCTCTGGTGGTGATAGTCTTTTCTCCTGTGACAATACGGATGCTGGCACCTATTGCTTAATTTTGGTTTTTATATGTTGACTATTGATTATCCCAACGTGTTAACTAGTTTGAGTAAAGTCAAATTACATTATTTTTTAACACAGAGGCTTGTAGAGTGAGTCACTGAGTCCGATGTGTGAAAATCAGAGCATTGAAATGATGCAGGGAGCTCAGTAGCTTCAGCAAAAATATTAACAAAATTAGTTCAATTCAGTTCAGTGTGCATTGATTCCTTAGACAGTAAAGCAGAACTGAATGATAAAGATTCCATAAAAGTGCAAGAGAATGAAAAACCTACAGTCACATATGAGATACACACAAAGATTCTGTCATCGCAAGTAAATTCTTTTAACCACAATTTCTTGTACGCAGCTTTTAATGACTTGAACATTTCTCATAAATGCCTGCTTTGAACTTCCCTTGATTACATATTTCCCACCCAGGGGAACCCTTAGGCAGAGTTGTCAGGGCTGCCCCAGCTGGCCTGTCCATCCTGTACAGAGCTCAGCCTGGGCATACAGATCAGTTGTGTGAGCTCTGCAAACATGATAAGCATCCAGGAGCAGCAGGAGTCTTTAAACACACAGGCACTCTAAGCCACATCAAACAGAACTGGAAGTATTGAGCAAAAAGTAAGCAAATTTTAAAAAGTGGCAAATTAAAAAACAATTATCTAAAAATCAGTACTTTAAGATCAGAAGTATGAATAGTAAGATGAAATTAATATAACCTAATAATTTATGTACAGATTCTAAACAGAAAAAGCAGAGTCTGTGAGGAACAGAGTGAAAAAGAATAGAAGCAATAAATAAGAAAAATGTAATATTAAATTAAAATGTTAATTGGCTGGGAAATATATTTAAAATTTCAGGGGAATACCTAAAAGCCCTCAAAAAGCAAGGTGATTCATCTCCTTTAAAGAGGCCTACCAGTGGTATCAATAAAATTTCTTTTTTTTGCTGTTTACCTCTGACTTCAGGTAGGAAACCGAAAGTGTAACACAAAGAGGCCAGCAGGTAATTCTGTAATAGCTGTGGAGCCAATTTGCTATTTGAACATTTCAGTGGCTGCCTCTCAGAATCTTAATTCTCCTTTCCTTGGCAATTCAGTCAATTGGCTGAATACATTGCAGGAGCTGTGTATCTCTGATAAAAGTCAAATCTCCTTTTTTGAGATCATTGCTACTGTCCATAGTTCTTTTCATGAATTGTAAATTGTATTGTTTAGCAGAAGACAAATTAGTTGGGCCTTCTAACTATTCCCTCTTGGATATCCATTCAATTGGGTAATATATGACAAAGAGTCTCATTTGTCATTTTTTGTTTCTCTCATTTTAAAGGTTCTACTGTTTCATACCAGTTCAAATGTGAAAAGAGGGAAAAAGATACCATGGTAGTTACTAATTGGATAATTTCTGAAATTCTGAAATCCTCAAGTGTTACTGTGTTAATTGTTGAAGCTTTTTCCTGATTGCTAAATTTGTTACTTATCCAGGAAACCCTGGTTTCCTTTGGGTTATATCTTCAGGTAAGTCAGTCTGCTAAAATAGCTGGTATCGGTGTACCTGTCAAATGTTTGACATTACTGGGCTTATCCTTATCTTCAAACATAAAAGATGAACAGACAGGTATTTGTTGATAGCCCAATGTATTGTAAAGGAGAGAAAGTGATATTTGTATAATCTGATAAGCAAACTGGTACTGCAAGTACATTAGGTCTATTTTTCAAGAACTCCTGTTGGTTTGTGTTTTTTTTCCCAATCTAGGTCTTTAGGTCTAGTCTTCATTTTTTTTGGATCAAACCTCAGTTTTCTCACTGTTCTCCTGCACAATCATATACAGCTTCTCAGGGACATAGTCTGGGCTTCGCAATTTTAAACTGTGCATGGATCAATAAATGAGCTAGTATAAAACTGATTGCACTTTTTGGTTGAGCTTTTAAAACCAATCAGTTGCACAAGGAGTCAGTGATCACATTGTCCTCTGTGCTCTTCTGTGGGTTACTGAAGAAGCTACAGTATCAAGATTTGCTCGTGTAGTGGGCTAATTCTGGCTCTGAATTTGCTCATTCCCTGCCCTATCTGTTCCAAAGGGTGCATTAGAGGAGTCAATGTGACATTACATAGGAGGGGTAATATCGGCTTTCCTGAACCATTCCCATATTAATTTAGGCAAATGATGCTACTTCATTTTTCAGTTCAAAGTACATCTGCATGTTTTGATAAAAGTCTTGAATTATATTAATATTAAAGGCCATTTACATTTTTTGATTTCCAAACTATCTTTGGAAATAGAAGTAAAGCCTTGTGTCTCTTACTGTCTCTAAGTACAATAGTTCTTAGCCCATTTTTGCCTGATGTTCCCCTAAAATTTCTCTAACTCAAGTTAATGGAGTATGTTTACTTGATCTCTTCACTAAAACTTTTGAGGAAAAGTTTCATAAAAGTTGACCTTTCAGTAATAAGTCTGTGGCTTCTGATGTGGTTTAATTTTCCCAAGTCTGACACATTGAGAACTAAAATGGAATGACATTTTTGAGAACTGTCTGTAATTGCTGCTGTAATCAATCATTAGCCAGCAAGGCACCATCTGCATCAGCTAACTTTGCCTTGGCCTGCCTAATTTTGCCTTTTTTTTTCATTTCCTTTCTACTTTCACAAAATAATGATGTTCTTAAGCTTCATCCCTCTGTTTCTATTTGTAAAATTGATATCCTGCCAACACATTTCCTGTCATGCTCAAATGAAAGCTGAAACAGGCAGAGTATTTATCTTTTTCCTTGTATTTATGTTATTTTAAAATAGTATTTCTGACTGTGTTTTAGTATCTCCATACTATAGCCCTTAATAAATGCTAATGGTCTGTAAGTCTGCCATTGTTTTTCTATCTGCATGCCCCAGAATTTATGTTTAAAATATTTTTCCTTCTTCTGCTATAATTCTTTTTGCAGACATCTGATAATCTTTGTTCTGAATTAATCTTTAAGATCTTGCTTTGCTGCTAGATTGGGGCTCATATTCTCTAATACAGTGCAACTGCATATGTTTTCAGGGTTAACAGCAGTTGCAGCGTGTGCTTTAATCAATTTAACAGTGGATCCTTTAAACAGTCTTATCAGATAACGGAGAATTGATTATTAGTATTGTTTTACTACGGTACATCTTACTAAGAACATACAAGAAAACTTCCTCCAAAAATCAGCAACTTTAATACAGTCCTTTCCTGAAGCATGGTCAGTCTCCTATGCTGCTTCATGGGCATCCATTTACATTTTGAGAAACCCATTTCACATCTCCTGTATTCTTCCACTATTTTTTTTCTTGTTAGTGCCATTCATTGGTTCCAGAGCTTGGGATTTTGTAATTCTTTCTATTGCTTTTCTCTCACAAGCAACTCTTGACACACAGTTATGTTTGTCACTGTGATAATGTGTTGCATCAAGTGGAGTGACTGTGACTGCATGCTGTATGAGCAGCTGGATTTGAAATTTTACCTGTGTGGATTCCTAACACTGGCTGGTTTTAAAACAGATAAAAAGCCAGGCCCGAACAATGATAGGATAAGCATTGTTATCAACTACTCTTCCAGAACAGTTCCCTTTATCAATACTCATAATTAATTTGATTGAAACAGTCCAGTGATAATCTATAAATTCAAGTTTCAAAGAAAAAATCATTAACAACAGGAATATTAGTCTGTGTTTTTACACTATACACCTCAGCAGTTGTTTATCTAGAAGGCAAGGACTGTGTCAAGAAATAGGGTCTGAGGTGAATTGTATGAAAAATGTGCAGAGACTGTCCTCAATTTTATTACATGTTGTAAATTTGGCCAAGTGAGCTTGGCTTTGTGCAACAAACTATTTCCAGTTTCAAGATGCTATCAATTTGCCAGTGAAATAAGTTGGTTCATCAGGATGTAGACATTTCTGAGCCAAATCCAAACAAATGGCTAGGCTAGGGCACTGTTTTGCTGTTTCAAATGCAAAATAACCATCAGGAACCATGAAGAGGAAGGAGATGACAATTGCCTTAATGTTACAGTCCATAATACTGATGTATTTAACTCCTCTTAGAGTAACCTGACCTTAACTTAGTTTTTCTTTCCTGCCTACATTTATACTTTCTTATCCTAAAACCTGAACTACCTCATGTACAATTTAATGTCACCCAGATATAAAACCTCAACCTGTTCTCCTGCTAATTATTTTCTGATTTTTCACTCTTGTGAATTCAAAAGGCACTGCTTTGATGTGGTCTAGTCAGCCTTGGTCTTTAGCAGCTTTGCTTCTAGTCTACCTTCCAGCTGTCCTGCTGTGTTGTCAACATGACCAGAAGTAAGACTTTTCTTTGAATGGCAAGAGGCTTAAAAAAAAATCTTCCAGTACAGACACTAAACGAGACTTAGATACCAGAGCTGGCAGGGTAGTGATTCTTATGTGTGATGGGCACAATCAATAGCTAGGGCTTGTTAGACATATATGTCTAAAATACACATTTAGATGTTGAAAGTGTAGTTGGAACAAGGAAAAGTGACAGGAAAGACAGACTACAGAACAAGATATTAATCCAAAAGTTTCCTTTAATTGTGACTTTTTTCTTTAATTGTTTTTCTAATATTTCAGAATGAAAATGTTTCCCTCTCTGTATGTAAAAATATGATCTGAAAAAAACAAGTTCTCTCTCTACTTTCCATCATAATTTACAGCTTTTATTTTGTTCATTTCCTGTTACAGTCTCACACTTCTAATAGAGTAAAATTATCTATGATTTGAATAATGATTCGTGTAGTTTTGCTACCATATCATGTGCAGTGTTTTGTGTCAGTGAATGACACAAATGGCGCAGAAAACAAGTCCTTGACTCGGTCCTTATGAGTCAACCGGGTTTTTATTAGGTGCACACACACTGAGAACGAATGGTCCGGAGTAGCCAGAGCACTGCGAGGCAAGCTAGTCGTGGATACAATGTGGAGAGTCAGTAGCTCCCTTCCTCTCGATACTGTATCGAGATTCAGTGGCGCCCTTCCTCTCGACACTGTATCCGTGAAGAGAGCCCAACAACTCCCTGGGCTGAGGTCGTGCCCAGCCTTTTAAAGTCCCAGTCCTTCCTGGATTGGTCCGTTTTTGATCCGCTCCCCGATTGACTCTTATCTAGGAGTTTCTATTGGTCTTTATCTGAGGAGCATCCTGAGCCAATCATCCTCAGATGGCGTCGAGTGACTGGCTCTTCGTCTGCCAATCCAGACTGAGTCATGTGCTGTTCCCTTGATGATGCGAATATTCTGGTACTTCTGGTGTCAGTTAACTGCCCGAACTGCCCCGCGCATGCCCGTATATCCCGAGTGCACCCCGGAATGCCCCAAGCACGCCTACCTAACTTGAACATGCCCAAAAACCCCTCAAGCATGCCCCAAACGCGTCTTGAGGTCCCTTCCCCCTTTTAATGAACTCCTATTCTAATTAACAAGAATATCCACAAGTATAATACAAACTGTTTCTTAGAAACCCCTCCATTCATCACAGTGAATCCCAAACTTTTTTTCCCAAGAATTCCTCTGGGACATAAGTCAACTTCACAGAGCCTTCTTTACCTCTATTCTCTCTTCTCATTTCATTGGTGCTCCCTAGCTCTTTTTACCCACCTCCAGGTCCCTTCCCCTTCTACTGGATCCTGATATCACCATTCCTTCCATTCTTCCTTGGACAGGCCTTCCCTTCTACCCTTATGTTTGTTTATCACCCTCTTTCCAGCCAGCTCAGAATATATTTTCCTTTTCTTGGTATCTCAGTGCTTTTCCCTTAAGAAGGAGATGAGGGCATGGTAACAGTAAGGGTTTTTCCTGCTTCTGGTATTCTGATTTTCCTGCAGAGCCACATATTCTCCCTTTTCCATCCTAGAAAAACTAGATTTCCTGCTTTCTGAAAAAGAGATTGATGGTTCAGAGATAGGTGAAATAATGGTTCAGGGGATAGGTTCTGTCACAGCAGTCTCCTGGTGTCCAGCATTTACCCCTGGGGAGGAGGAAGTATTTTATGTCACCTTTGAATGCACCCTGTCTCTTTGTCTGCAAGTATTTGAAATTTAACATTTAAATATATAAAAAGTTTCACATTAGACTGCTGTGGGTTGTTGCTGATCCTGTCATCCTTTGGCCCCAGCATGTTCCCTTTGGAAGTATTATGATATCATTCAGAGGGAAAAAATATTTATCCATTTGAATCTAATGGTGGTGCAAATTCTACGGACCTAATACTAAAATGTTCAGTTTGCCCATTTTCAGACAAAATTTGCTCTGAAGTTAATGGCTCAAGACTTTTTGTTGCTGTTATAATGCCATTGAAAAAGAGAAAAAACTTGTCAGAAGCATTTATTTTTAGATAGCAATGCATTTCTTTCTTAGATGAGAAGAATCAATTGGAAAACAAATATAATTGAGATGATCTTTAGGCATTACAGGCATCACACAATGAATAGAGATGCTCTTCTGTAAGGGTTTGATATGACAAGCTAGAAATAATTTTCATTTCTTTTAAATTAGCTTCTGATATTTCCAGAGGTTTTATCTTGGGTTTAAAAAGCACAAAGAAGAATACTGTCCCCAGAAGAAGCTATCCTATGTAAATTCTTTCTTCTTTGCTTGCAATCAATCTTTTATCAGTGATGCTCATCTTTGGTACTGCTCCTCGGCTGCAGGATGCTTCTTGCAATGTGATGCCCATGGCTGTAGCTCACCATGAAATGATCATCCAATTTGCTAGGTGCAGTCATCTGTGGATAGGCTCTGGAACATAGTATTTTGGTTTGATTTAATGTGAAGAAGTGTGTTCTTCCTTTCCTCCATTGTTAAATGCTTTCCAAAAGGTATTCATGCCTTGTTTCTGGCTCTCCCAGCACACAGTACTTCATGGAGCTCCTTTGAATTGCTCCTCCTGGACACAGACTAATTAGAAAGATGCACAAAGTTCTCACTTGGGGAACACCCAGCAATTTTTTTTGTGCGTGATTTATCCACCATTTAGACATTCACAGTCACTGACATCTTTGGATTCAGACCTGGAATAACAGACATATCTTTCAAACTGAGAGCCCAAATTTATTTTCAAGAGTTAATTTCAATCATTTGAAGTTGATTCTTTTAGTAAGAAGTTTGCTATTCTTGATACTTTTTTATTCTATAAAAATTATTGTTTATATTTTGACCAAAACCAGAGGAAATTGGCACAAGGTTAATTATGTAAGGCAATGACAAAGATATTAACCTGGTAACAGAGAAATGCCAGATTGGCAGAAATGATGAGTTAGAGCTATTGCTTGAGAATATCTCCTACCCCATGGAATCTCTTGCTATTAAACATGTTTTGTTCTACAGACTTGTTAACAGAGTCAGGATTAAGGAAAGTGACTCTAATCCACCAGTTTGGGCATTCATCTGGTATATTCCAAAACCAACTGTGTTTTTCAGCCCCACAGGCATAAAGGTTTCTGTTAGAATGGCAGGAATGAATTATGGATGACTACAACACATGACCAAAAACTATATTAGCATATGTAACACAGAGAGGGATAAGTATCAGTGCAGTAGCTGTACACAGCAAAGTGTGGATGAGTCAAAAACCAGTGAGACAAATGCTATTCCTGCTGATTAACCTTTGTGTGCTTGGATAAAGAGATTTCAGTCTTCCTTTGGTTTGTATAATCTGAATATTGGCCTGGCACATTTTTTGCCAAAGCCCCATATGTAGCACAGATGTGGGATTAATGATCAATTCACATTAAGCCACAGGTGGCATCTAGGATTCAACAATTCTGATTTTATATGCCCTGAAATGCTTACAGACTGAATAAAAACTCTTTGCTTCCTTCACATGGTAATACACTAGGTTCTCAGTGATTGCAGGTTGGAATAGTAGAGATGATCAAGGAGGTTGCCACAACTATATGTTTGTCAGGGAACTAGGGAGTGGAAAATAAATGCATAAGAAGAGGTAATTTTTTGAACCATAGTAGAAAAGTATCTTAGTGCAGTTCTCAGTCTAGAATTTGTATACCTGCTGATCTGCCAGCAGAGAGAGTTTCATCTGAATTGAAATAACTATGACTTTTTGAGGCTTTTATTTGGGACATATTTAGGTTCTTCTAAAAAAAACTTCAGTTTGTAGTTTAAGCCTTCAGATAAGTTGATAGCAAGCACCTCTTTGTACACAATTTCCCTCCATTACCTGTTTCTTGGTGTAACAGGAATATTCAATACTTTCTTTGGAAAGGGAAAGCTATTTTGTCAGTAGCAATGCAACTTTCAAATACTGAGTATATCTAAATGAGAGACTTAGGGGGTTATGGCAATTAGCGAATGCTCCTGCTGATATAATCCTGTGAAACTTGATGCACTTTTGCTTTTCTAAAATTTCTGTTATACATAGCTTTATAAATGTTCTAGTGTCTCGGTCAGTTTATTAAACTTATGGTCTTTCCTGTCTCCATTGTCCAAGCCTCTGTCTATTTTTCTCAGAAAAAAAACAGATTCAGTCTTATCCGTGCTTAACCTTGTGTTCTGTTACTTGTTAGCTAGCCTTGTGTTTTGTATTTTAATACCAAGACTACCTTTTAGATTGCATAACTACCTGACTCTAATTCACTCTGTTTTTATATTTGCCAGAACGCTTCTATTGTTTCTTCACCCTACTTACAGAAGAATGTTCCCTGATTTCTTTGAGTTAGAGGAAGGTTATTCATGAGCTTAAAGGTGATAGAAATCTTCCTTTTCATCTTTCCTTCTCTCATCACCTCACAGCCACTGTGATATATTAGTGGAGTGATTCTGTGAATATCAAGCGTAGAAGTTGTGGGGTTCAGCCCTAAAGCTTCCTTCTCAGAGTAATCCAGCTGTACATAGTAATCTTGCTGAAATTAATTGCTTACTGGAGCAAGAGCTGTGTGCAGTACAGGGCTCTAGGTTGTGTCACAGCACTACAGTTACTATTCATTCTATAAACGTATCTGCTGTATTCTTTTAACGCTGGAAACTAAATGCATCATGCTAAAATCAAATCAATGCCATCTGGATCAGTCACCAGGGGTCTCTTGATCTCCTTCTATCATGGCTTTTGTTATTCAAACATTCCCTACAAGCTGTCAAATGGTTCTACTCAATAACAACCAATAAAGTAATCACCCCTTAAAAATTTCCCCAGGGGAACTTTTTAAATTGAACAGAGAGTAATATATCTTGTAGTGTCAATAATGCCCAAAATGTTAATTTGGTTGATTCTACTATGTGCTTCCTCAAGTCATATTCCAAACACTGTTATGGGAAGATGACTTCTACTTTAATTCACTCTGTTGCTCTCTGCCTGCAGCACCAGCTTCAAATCTGTGGCAAGGGCTATCTGAGATAGGCTGTGTAACAAAAGTGTGTTCTGGTAATCTGAATGCTTTCTCAACCTTTTAAGTCTAACTACTGATAGTGATGCTCTTAAATTAAAATCAGATGGCAAGGATGAATGTGCTGATAAGATGTTCTCAGATGGCTGACTGATAGAGTCCCTACATGCAGGAGAAATGTGTCCATCTGCTGAGCATAGCATGAGTCTCATTTACTACACAAAGCTGGTTGAACACCAGTATCAATAATGTAATTTTCTTTATTATATAAACTGGGTAGAAAAAGATTTTGCAATGCAAATGTAGTCTATCAAGGATATTTCTGTGAATAAATTATACTAGATGTTCTTTTAATTCTTGTTAGCACAGAGGGTTTTTTTTCCCAGATGTCATTTTTGGGCATTAGACAGTTTTTTTTTTTTCTCCTGCTGTTGTGAAAGTGCAACTGCAAGTACTGACATTAAACATTTTGGGAAATTTGTTCTGTTCTTTTTATAATAAGGGAAAGCAGTCCTACCAAAATTAAAACCTTCCAGTGACTTAAATACTTTTTTTACTGTATTATTTCTTAGGTGTTTGATATCATCCTAAATAAACTAATTAAGGGACTATTTCTGAAGTTCCAATTGCATAGTTATACTCTATAACCATGCTTTAATTTGTTAATTTCTTAAAAAATGTCTATCTGCAGTGGACACAAACTGACAGCTTTATGTGTGACTAGTAAAATGTGTTTTCAATATAAATTTGTAGATGAGATAACAAATGCTAAAAACTTCTGATTACAAGATGTTCATTTTGGGTTTAGTTGGGTATGAGAGCAGCCTAGAAATGGTGCATTTTTTTTACTATGAGGGTAATGAAACACTGGCACAGGTTGTCCAGAGGAGTTGAGGGTATTCCATCCCTGGAAGTGCTCAAGGTTGAAGAGTGTCACTTCGAGCCAGATCTTATGAGCTCTCAGCAATCCCTTCATCCCTGGAATAGCCCAGCTACCCGGATGGCTTCAAAATGAGCAGGGTGGGTCTTGTGGCAGTGTTTGAAACAGAAAAGGGTTTAATAAGAAACAAAATAACAAACTCTTTACAGAGAAAAGCCCTGCCAGGGCAAGAGATACTTGCTCCTGCTAAGCACCCCACAAAAGCGATCAAATCTTTTGTTCTGTCCCTTTTCTACCTAATGGTTCAGGTGGGACTTTTTGGCTTTGGTCCAATGGAACAGCCCCAAGTTTGAGGTGAAGGACAAAGGGTCCTATGAGGTGTCTCTGTACCGAATTCAAAGAGAAGTTTCTGGAGTTTTTGCCTTTTTTAGCAGACAAAGAGTACCTGGAAATTCTATTGTAATTTGGTCACCTTGTCAACAGGAGGCACACTGCTACAAAGGTGAGGTTGAGTGAGGCTTGGAGCAACCTGCTCTAGTGGAAGATGTCCCTGCTCATGGCAGGGCATTGCAATGAGATGAGTTTTAACACATCCAATCCAAGCTATTCTATGATTTGATGTCCCAGGCTGGCCTCAGCCCATCTCCATCCCCACAGATGTGCCCAATGCTAAATGCCCCAGTACCCTGCTCCTGGCTGGGGTGGTAGGACTGGGCCAGCTGCCAAGGATCCCCACCAGGCACCCAGGCCGTAGCCATGCAGACGGAACAGATGTTACTTAAACTCCTCTTCTCGCAAGAAAAACACTGGAGCGAGGAAACACCACTTGCAGCAGTGTGCGTGAGCATGGTGCCAGCTCTCCCACAGCTGGTGGAACACTGCCATGGTTGGCACAGGCACCTGTAGTCATGCATGTGGTGATGGACAAGCTGCTCTGGGAGCCACTAGAAAACACAGAGTGGGCACAGACACAGGAAACAGTGCATAGATGTTGTGGTTTTACTCCAGCTGGCAACAAAGTACCACAGAGCTCTCCATCACTCCTCTATCCAAACCCATGTGGATGTGCAGAATTAGGAAAAAAAAAAAGCAGTGAAACTGGTGGGTTCACTTTAATAACTGAAACAAAGTAAAATATAATAATAATAGTAAAAATAGCGATTCAAGGGGGATGAGGAAGAGGGAGAGATAAAACCCAAGAAAGACAAGCGATACATGATAGCATTACTCACCACCTGCTGATCGATCATTACTCATCGCCAAACCACAATCAGCCACACTCCCCAGTTTATATAGTGGGCATGGTGTGAAGTATACCCTTGGGTAGGTTGGGTCAGCTGTCCTGGCCATGCTCCCTCCTGGCTGCTTCTGAAGAGATGAGACGTTGAGAAGTCCTTGACTTACGTTAAGCCCTACTTAGCAACAGTCGCAACATCAGTGTGTTATTAGCAACCCTCATACTGAATCCAAAAACACAGCCTTCTACAGCTACTAGGAAGAAAATTAAGTCTATCCCAGCAGAAACCAGGACAATATATAAAGTGAAAGCACCAAGAGCACCTCAGTGAGTTTACCGCTCTTTGATGGTGGGTGAGCCACGGTGAGCGCCGGGCTGAGAGGGGCTGCTGTCAGCCTGTGCTCCATGGTAGAGAAAGGCCTTGCCTTGAGGCAGTGGGAGTGCTGCCCCATCCGTGGGACACCGTGAGGGGGCTGTTCCTGTGGGACACTCTCTCTGGGACACTGTGAGGGCGGCGTTCCTGTGGGACACCATTCATGGCACACCATGACGGCGGCATTCCTATGGGACCCTCTTCATGGCAAGGGTTGTTCCTATGGGACATGTCCGACTCGAGCTGCCACTGCTACAGGGTACTTCAGCTTGGAAAGTCATCTGAAAGCACCAGTCCAGCCATTAGCCTGATAAATACCTCAGGGTTGGTGACTCTACTGCTTCCCTGGGCAGCCTGTGCCAGTGCTTCACAATGATTTCTAAGATTTTTTTTTCTTAATTAAATACCCTTTGTAGGGTAAAACTAAACACTCCTTTTTGGTTTAAAATATTTTAAAAGCCTGAGGTGGCTCTAGGATGATGAATAATTCTAATTCTAATTTTAATAGAAACCCTCTAATCTTGTCACATTTCTCAGATGAGAAAGGAGGTGGTTCTACCCGAAGAGTAAACACTGACCATCATTTATGGAGCAGGTGCTGTTTTGAGGAGACCTGAGAGCAGTGCTGCTAGTAGCCTTTGTTATTTATACTTGCACCAGGGAATGCTAGTGCCTTGGCTATGAGGTGAGATTGCCTTGTGCTTAGTGCTATAATAACCGTTCTGAGAGGAACTTGGGGGTGCTGGTGGAGGAGAGGCTGGACATGACCACCCATCTGCCCTTGCAGTGCCAAAAGCCAGTCACATCCTGGGCTGCATCCAAAGCAGTGTGGGTAGAAGGGTGAGGGAGGGGATTCTCCTCGTCTGCCCAGCTCTTATGACACCCACCTGGAGTGGTGAATCCAGCTCTGGGATGAGGGTCACAAGGCTTGAAAGTTCAAGCTTCTTTTGTTTAAGTAAATATAAAAAGAAGTAAAACATGTGAAAGCTTCCTTTTCAGATACTTTATGGCCAGGAATGCAGGCCTACATCGTTGGTTCCAGCTATCGGTGTCCCTGCAGGCTTGTTTTATCATCTCTTTTCCAAGGTTGTAGTGATTGTTACATGCTGGCAGAAATCTTTTACAGGTGTGACAAAAAGCAGAAAGAAAGAAAAAAATCCAGAGTGACGCGCTGCCCAGTGTCCACTCGGGCTCCGGCTAGCTCCCGTGTGTGGCCACTTCCCGCCCCGCCCGTGCCGGGTTTCGGGGAAGAGTTTCAGCCCGCACCCCCTCGCAGAGAGCGTGGGACTGCAGCAATCAGTTCAGCGTCGAGGAGGCAGCGTAATACGAAAGGAGAGAGAAGGGCAGCTTCGGGTGTAGGACGAGAGGATGTTTATTGGGGTCCAGGGGTCCGCGAAGCCACGAGGCTGCTCAGGGAGCACGAGGTTTTGAAGGAGGGTGGAAACCAGGGGTGGAGGGATACAGAAACCAGTCGGGTGAGGGTGAGGGAGGAGTTGAGTATAAACACAAACCAATAGGGTTGAAGTTGGGAGTGAACCAAGGTACAGCAACCAATGAGGGAATAGGGATAACATAACTGACAGGGAAGATTCCAGAATAGGGGTATGGGTCAAGGGAGGATTGACACTTCTCGTGGGTTGGGTATAAGGGATTGACAGGGAAGATTCTAGAATGTGGGTATGTGCCCTGGGGAGATTGACATTTCGCGGGGGTTGGGTATAAGGGATTGACAGGGATGGGGAAGGAGGGTGAACACCTTATATGGAAAGGAGGGGTTCGGGGCAAACCATCAGGGGCTACAGAACAAGGGAGGTTTCGGGGAAAAACCAACAGTGATATTAAACATCAAATAACCTTAAAAACACACTACTACACCAGAGCACTATCCTTGGCAATGAAGTTCCATATATCAAATGAGAGCTTTAGGTTTCCGCTCCATTTTTCCTGTTACTTATACATTGGGATTGCTTTGCATTGCAGGCTTTGTAGTGCAATGCTCCGTCTTTTGCATGAAGTCTATTTACAGAAATCTTGTCAATAATAAAATATCAGCAAAACTTTGTGGAAAAGAATTTCTTAATTTTCTGGTATCATGATGCTACAGAGGACTTCCTGTTTGTCTCCTTGCCATGAAATCACCAGTCTGAAACCACCATCAATTTGTAACCCCAACCTTCAGCCTTTCATCTGAGACAAAAACTTAGATGTGCACTTTCACCAAGTGATTTTCTGCAAATAAATTAATGTAATGCCTGTATCTCCTAATGTAGACCATGGCAAAGAACCATGGTTAGTTGTCCAGCCATTGTATAAGCTTGATACACATTAGAGGTAATAAAACAATAAAGGACAAATACTTTTAGTTGAGAGAACCATATGTGTGTATGGACTTTTATCTGTACTTGATTATTTTTTGCCCTCCATTTTAATCCTATCTGACTATTTCCCAGATGTCAAAATACATTTACCCTTGTAATGCATGTAGTTTTGTCTTGGTTTTGGTTCTGTAGGAGAGTTCTCTCTAAGTTTTGTCGGTTTGTTTTTGAGAAATCCTGCTGTGTATTTCAAAGAAGTATGTCCAGTCATCCTCAGGCTATTTCATCAGCAGCCTAAAATATTATAACAGCAAAGATTACAGATTTTCATCAGGGGAAGCAAGCACAGGCAAGCACTTCATTGTCAGAAAGGACTCAAACATCAAATTCCAATACTGCAAGAGCATTGATTTAAAATACACTATTGACAACCATTTCTTTTTTCTCCCCATACTTGCTATCAGGAGTATTCTTCAACAACATTTATTTAAAAGTGTAAATTCCCATACTGTGGGGGCTTTTCCCCCTGGGGCAACTCAGTCCTTTGAGTGATCCTGATGAGTTTGCAAACATTGTATCCTAACTTTCCATCTTCCAAATACAGGTCACTAATGACTATATCACTAAATATAACTATACCAGAATGCAGGTATTGGTTTAGCACAGTGTATGGGTGATAAATGTATATGTAGGTTAGATGAGTGCAGTTCTTCTAGACAAGGTCCAAATACTGTCTGGAAACAAAATGGGAATTCGTAGAACCAGATTGGTTTCTATGAGCCAATGTATTTCTGCCATTGTCTCAAGAAGATCCTTAGAGATCTGCTAGATCCTTAAATGTTGTGCTTTAGGCTATTTTTTTTTTCTTTTAGAATAATAAGTTCTTAGAGACTTGGCACAGATGGAAATGCCCAAGTCTCCTACAGGCTTTTCAGGCAGAGGACCATTAATATAAGCAGGCTCCTATTGTGCAAAGCACTGTGCAAATATTAAGAGAAAGGAAAATCTGTGCTCAAATAAATAATCATCTCCAAAACTCAGCAAATTGCTGAATGTTAGAAAATGTCTGGGTAATTTTAAAAAGATATTTATTTGATGGAAAGTCCTTTTGACACATTAAGACACTGAAGGTATTTCTGGATGTGTTATGATCATCATGTTGGGGATCACCATTTATTAGGATCGCTTCTTATGTGGGGTGATGAATCAGGACTCTTTGACTCCATTATCAGAAGGCTTATATTATTTGTTAAAATGACTCCATTGTTCAGAAGGCTTTAGGGCTATAGGTGCCCATGTTCAGAGTTAGCATGGTTTCTCTCTCATGGTTAGCACATGACTCCTGGAATGCTTAGAATTCCAAGATAAGAATTGTTCACCTCATTGGTTAAGAAAGACGGTTCTCATCTTCTCTGTGGGAGAGAGAAGCTCTGTCCTTGAACACACACAGAGACAAATTTGTTTTTACAGAAATCTGCTCAGAAGTGAGCTTTTCCATGGAAGGAAAAATTTAGCAAGTTTCCACCTAAGAAACTTATAAAATGTCCTAGCGACATGGATGCAAGGAAAAAGCAAAACTGAAAGGCAAGTCCCCAACAGGCAGCTCCATGTTGAGGCTTAGGAAGCTGCAAACTGCACCTTTTATAAACCAGGAGAGCAAGGGAAGGAAATATGGGTTTGGGTGCATGGTTTCCCTTGCAGCCCCCTTAGCTGGCAGCAGGGGAATGGGGCTTTTGTGCTAAGATTTTGGCACACCTAGAATCGGTCTGTAGAAGGAAACTAAAATTTTCTTTCTGTTTCCCAGCTAGCAAGAGGTGCAAACACATGTATTGCCACCATCACTCTTTTCTGGTAATCCCTTGTGGTGGAAACAGCTATTTAAAATACTTGCCTAAAAATATTTCTTAATATAAACATTTCCACCATAAGCACTTGTATGTTCTAGTTTGGTTTTGGTGCTCTTTGAGAAGTCTACTATGAACTGGACAGGGCTATGGCAACCATCTTGCTCAGATTGGAAGACTGACAAAAAACGCCCTTAACCAACTACAAGATGGAATTGTATTCAGACATATAAATAGATTCTGGAGATGGCATACATAGTCTCTTTATTTGTTCGAATATTGGTAGAGAAAAAGGTAGTTGCCATTTGCAATAATTATCTGCCTTAAAAGATAAAAAGCTTAATTCACATGGGATATGTGCATGAGAATTAGGGAATCATGGTGTTGAGTCACTTACATTTTTAGTACAGTTGAGCTTGTCAGTGTCTACCTCACTTTCAAAATGGGAATTTAGGTTCCTAAGTAGCCAATGTGCTTATTAAAATTTTATTATAAATGCTTTGTCAAGCACTCTGGCTTTGGAGTGTGAGCATCTCTATGTTATATCCATACTTCTGAAATTCCTAGAAAGAGTAAAGATGTCATGTAAGTGGACCAGCTGCCTATTTTTTCCTGCAGGAAGTTCCAATTGCTTTTCATTAGATTAGATTAGATTTTATTTTGGCCTTGAAAAATTTCCTGCATAATCTGCTAAGCATTTCTCAAAAGCATTTTGTAAAAACAAACTTCAGCTGTTTTTCAAGGTATTTTCTAATGTAGATGTATGGTTGTCTTGAAATCTAATCTAGAAATATTCTGGAAAAATATGTCCTTCTAAAAAAATGTACCATATTAATAAGACACAAGCTTTTCAGTCTGCTCAAAGTCAGTAAAAGGAGACAGTAAGTCATGTTTTTAGATGTGAGATCAGTTAGTCACTACCACTCCTCATTATACTGACTTGGGAAGCATACTTGTGTCTGATAACCTGCAACTAGAGAGTACAATTTGCTTCTTGACTCAGACAGTGGTGATTTATGTGGCAAAAGAAGGAGATGGTTTTTCTTATGCTTTGTTCTGTAGAATAGCCTGACCCTTGCCCTTCTTCAGGCAACACAGGACTGAGGCATTGAGGGTAGATTCTCAAGGGAATTTCTATTGCTGCAGTACTAACCTACATAATTCCTAACTTTGCATAGCCAGAGGGCTAGATGAGTTCACGATGCAGAAAAAAGACTACGAATTTTGTCACCCAATCCTTGCATTTTATATTTACCTAAAAATGGGTTTGTAATTCAGCATGCAGAAACGGCAAAACCTCTAGCAGATGGGGAAAAGCTACCAGAGGGGGCAGCCCTGAGGTCAGTGCCTTTGGGGAGCTCCCTGTCTCCGATGGCCCTCCCCAGCTTCTTGCTACTTTTAAGAAACAAATGTTAATTTCCTGTAGGACTTAGATTAATTTTTGAATTCCAAGGATCCATCTCAACCTAATGGCAAATGGTTTTTAATTTTTCTATGCAACGAAGATGAAGTTCACAAGGGAAGATTGAGAACAACTTGTCTTGTTGTTTCCAGTGGGATACTCTCCTGGTGAAAGGTTTGATAAGTCCAAGTTTAATAATGTGGTTAAGCTTTTCCATCTGTATTTTCCAGTTCCTAAATAAATAATCTGATGAATTTATGCAGATTTCCTGTACTGTCTTTCATCAGGTTGAAATAGACCCAGAGTATATTGTTAGCTGCTGTTTGTGAGAAAGGAAGGGGAATGTCAGTGTCACGTGTAACAGGAGTTTTTAAGTAGGAAGTGTCCACAGACTTGTACTAAAATATGAAGAAAGGAATATAGGAAGGAATTCCATCCTCAGGGTGGTCAGAAAAGCCTTTATCCAGCATTCCTTAATGAAGTCTAAATGAAACCCTATATATCAAGCTTTGAGGTTGGGGTTTGAAGTGATAGAAGCGGAAACAAAACATAAAGACAAAAAGGCTCTTTCAAATAAGAGGAGAATAGCAAATACTGTAATTTTCAGAAGTGTCTTGCTAACTGCTGCTTGAAGCCTTGCTATTTCTAAAATAAATGAAACCTGATATTTTGTTTAGTCAGGGAAATGTCATACCTAAGTAATTTCTTCTTTCTTACTGTGACTGTTTTTACTCCCTGGTAGTTAATATTGCTAATTTGGTGTTATTTAAGTCTGAACTACATCTGAGTTACCCCAGTTAAGCATTTGGCTTAGAAACTTCAACTTAATTTGCACATCTTAATCCATTAAGTATAACTTAATTTCCATATCATTAACATAAGGGGGGTGGAACCCCACTCCATGCCTGAGAACATTTCTTCCTTCCATATGTACAAGATTTAAGTGTTGGTGAGTTCTCAATTTTTTGTAGATTAAATGGAAAATATGGATCAGATTGGTATCCTACTCTCATATTTTTAGGATCTGAGATCTAGAATAAAATAACATGCTGACCTTTTAAATAATGCCCTGTCTAATTTTGCATGAAATTCGTTGAAGGGAAAGGACTATTCTTTGGATATTGCTGGATATTGCTACAGTGGGTGTATTTTCTGTGCTGTCTGTGGTGATTCCTATTGTGGGAATCCAGGACACAGGGAGTATATCTCTGCCTGTTTTAAGAAATTCTGACCCTCAGCAGAACACTGCTTTTAACCTTCGTCCCTGGGAAAAATTGCCAAAACTTTGGGATGAGTTAGAGCACACAGGATTTTAATATATGGCAGTAGTAGTTTTTTACACAGTGTACCATAGAGTGTAGAAATTAGGGTTTTAGGACTTTAATATGAGAGGGAATAGGACAAGATGGTGGAATTTGGGTGTCGCCCCTTCTTCCTTCTTGTCCCTTTTCACCTCCATTTCTTGTAGTACTTCTTGTAGAAGACTATTGGTTAGTGTGAGTAATAGTGTGGAAGTTACGTGTATGGGTTAGTGGGAGTTATTGGTAGAAAAGTAGAAACAAAGTACGTATTAGAAGATAATTGGGTAAAATATCTTTAAAAGGCCTTGGTTTTGGGTGCTTAGGGTCCATTTTGTGCCTCACCTTTCGCATGCTAAGTCTGGTGCAGACGGCGTGCTAAACTTAAGATAAGATAAGAATAAACAAAGCCCTGAAGACCAAGAGAAACAGTGTCCAGCTCGTTCTTCACCCCTGGAGAAGAACTCAGCAGGGGAGCTCCCTCCAAAGGGCCCTGGGGGTTGGGCTCCCATCCTTGTTGTGACCAAGAGAAAAAAACCACAACACCTATGAAATGCTATTAACTGTGAGAGATTACTCTGTGCACTTTATGATGGTAGCCTTACTGATAGAAGCAGATGCTTTCTATTACATTAATGTTACATTTACGTAGCAGATTGCCAGACACAAACTATATAATCTCATTCCCCATACCTGCAATATATGTGTCTCTGAGTATGGCTTTGTAGATTCATATAGCACCTAATGCACTTTTAATGAAAGATGGTTTTTAGCATCTCTTTGTAAAGCTTGTGATGCAATGATTTTTCATAGTGCTTCATAGAAGAGGCATTTATAATATTCAATGGATTTATGCAAGTCTGAGATTCGGTTTACTGGAGAGGCAGGGGAGAAGAAGCAAAAATGAAAGTGACTTAGGTCAGAAACCTCACATACAATACAGTACAGCCTCATGGTATTTCATCCTGCTCTTTCTGCTGAAAAGTGTAAGTTAAACTGATGAGCTGTTTCTGAAGAGCTGCTTGCTGAAGAGCTCAGGTGCAGAACTAGTAAAATATCCATCCACCTATGTATCTCATCAAAACCTATTTGACAAAATACCTAATCAATTATTAGGTATTTTTGATTAGTCACAATTCCAGAAGAATGGAATTAAGTGTGGAAAGAAATTAGTCCTCCCACACAAGAATTAATGTTGAACAGGATCCAGAAACCATTTGTGTATCTGCCTGTGTTGGGCCAACCAGTAGGAAGATGTACTACTTGCATTGCAAATGCATGCTTCATTTCTGGTTTAGGAAACTTAAGAGGGTGGTGGTCATAGGGAAATTTATCTGAGCAGAGCAATCAAGAAGAATGGCGGCAGTATGAGGGGCCTGCATCTGACTTTGAAGATCTAAACTGAAGTAGACAGACAGCTGTAAAACAGAAAACTAATTAATGTCTTGCTCTTTGAATTCAGTAGTTATGGCGATTTGGAATATTAGACCAGACTGTGAGCCAAAATAAAGTTAACTGGAAAAAACACTGCTAATAGTTCTCCAGCACTATTTTTAAAAATTTGTCAAAGCTGGGGATCTAATTAATGCATTAGATCACATTTGTTAGTAGCAAATGGAGAGCAGACTGTTTCTCAATTGCTTTAACTTGTGTTAGTGAACTAGTATAAAGCAGTACAGGAGCGAAATATTGTTTAGAAAGATATGCATTGAAATGGTTCAGCATTATTCAATTACCAGAACTGAAATTGGAAAACCTGACAAATATTAATATGGTAGATTATTTAAATGATTATAAATTATTATATTTCAGGAAGTATTAAACCTGAACTTAAGCCAGTATTTTCTTATTGACCCTGCCATTCCAAATTTTTAGTCAGAATTGCTTGTACCTCTTCTATCTATCCTATTCTGTGTTAGGTAACTCATATTGACTACCACCCCCCCTCCCAGAACAGGATATAAAATTACATGAACCTTTGGTTTGCTCCAGTAAATAATATCTTTTTCCTCTCTGGCAGCAAATCTTCCAGAGCGTATGGAGTGAAATGGCAAAACAGACAAGTGGGAAAAAAATTCAGCCAAAAATCTGTAGCAGTTCTTCCTTTTCAGAGAGATAAATTTATCATGGAAAATTCTCTTGTCTGTTTCAGTAGACCATAAGACAGCAGTTAGGTATTATTAAGATGAAATATTTAATAGCTTTTTCTTCTATTAAGATACTTCATAACCATCTACAGTAGGGGACAGCACCTACTGAGTATTGTTCCCAGTGGAATTTTGAACCAAGAATTTACTTAATGTATTCACTAGTGAACCCACACTTCAGATCCTTGCTTTGGTGGACCACACTTATTCAATAAGAAACCTAAAGAAGTGTACTGCTTGTGACATTTTTATTATATAGTTTCCTTATTTCAGGGTGGGGTCTCTTGGTTGACTGGGGTTTTTTTTGTGAGCTTAAATATGCCATGAACTTACACTTTTCCTTCTACATGTCAGGATCTGGATGACCTTTGACTGCTGTTGGCTTTTGGAGAGTAGCTGTAACTGATTATCCACCAGTAGCTTTCTTTTCCCTCTTCATCCAAAGTTCAGACTTACTCATCCTTGTCTAGATACCAAGCTAAAGTAACAGTGAATTCTTAACTTGAGTTTCATGGGCTTCATTTTCCAGATCCACTAATTAGATAATCCTGCAATTAAATCACAAAAGTGATTCCAGCTAATGAAGTGCCTTGTGAACTGGAAAGACTGGACAAAATGCAATATGATGTGTCATTTTCCTTTCGAAGGAAGATAGTTTTGTCGTTGTCGAGGCAGTCACGACACAAAGCAAAGTTCACAAGCAGCAACTGTTTATTATCAAAAATGGCTGACCTTTTATACACTTTCTAATTGTTTATACTTCTTCTGCCCTAACTATTGGCCACAATAAATCAACATAACACCATTGGTGAAAAGTAACGGAGACTTCAGCTAACTTTCTAGAAATACTTCGTCCAGCTGCAAACTTCTTATCTTTCTTCAGTTCCTCTCTTCTCTTTATCTCCTTGGTAACAGCCTTGGAGAGAGCTCCTTGTTAGCTTCTTCTTACTTCTCAGCTTCTTCTTGCTCCTTTAGCTAACAGACCTGCTGTTAGCCCCTTCTACATAGTTTCACCCTAGCATTTCCTTTATATGCCATAGCCTGTAATTGGAAAAAAATTATGGTCACCTTTCTTTCCTGTCTTACAGAGCTAAGACCCACATGCCCCATTCTCTTGCCAAGTCTGGGTGTCCATGGTTACTGGGGTATATATATGGGGAGTGCTTGTCAGCCATCCCATTGAATTTAGATTGTTTTGTAGCAATGAACTCAGGATTCACTAGGCCAGTAAGAGAATAGACTAGGACATGGCTTCATGGGTAAGGCACTATGTGAGAGATGGATTGCTTCAGTTCTGCTCCAAGGATTCATATTTTATTCAATGCTGTTTCATCATGTCCCCTTTCAACTGTGTTTTAAAAGTAAAAGAATAGTCCTGCTTAGCTATTTCAAAGACAAGTCACAGACCCCTTCTTTCAGGAAAGGGCTAAAAGCTGTGAATCTGCAACAGATAAAAGCATTTTCCTGGAAAATGTGAAGCACAGACTACATCACAGTCACATTTCAAATGCATCCTTGCGTTTACTCTTTCCTAAAACAGCTCCTTCCTTGGCCTCCTTCCCCCATGACAGAAAATAAACTCTTGAAATACTTCTCTCAGGAGCAAAGGGAGGCCTAAGGAAAGATTACTGACTCTACCTTTTTCTTTATCCTCTGTCTTTCTCTTTTGTAATCATGTGAAAAGTGTACACTTGTTACTGTAGGCTAAGCATGCTGGAGGAAAGCATGAGTAAGCCTCAAGGCTCCAGTGTGCCTTATCCTCCTGGCAGCTGCTGGGTGAGGATGTTGAGTATCTCCTGCCCCTCTCCAGCCTGCCTGGCTCTGGCCTGGCTGTACCACAACCTCTGGAAGATCTCTGCTTACCTGGGGGAGTAACGTAGCAGTGAGCCCCGACTGTGAGAAAAAGGCCATTTCCTAGTGAATGTCTTTGTGAATGGGGAAACAAGGCCTAAGGTAGTGATGGGAGGCCACGCAAATCCTCTTTAGAGCATGTTTGTCAAGAGCTAAGATCTCTTGATCTCTTGACAATAGGAGTCCCAGATGAGTCCCCTTCTGCTGGAGCTTGGGCAATTAAGAATCTTTGTGCAGGGTAGAAACAGTCTATTTATGTTTATGCTAGAGGAGCATCAGTGAAATGGAAGATGAGGTGAATAGTTAGAGCAATTCTCAGAAGAGAAGAGTGTGAATTTGTGAGAGAGTGAACACAAATCAAAAAGCTGGAGACAGGAAGAAGGCCAGAATTATCTTTAGACCAACAATAAAACCAGTGTCTATCTTTAGGATCACATATTACAGTCTCTTTGGATGTCCTTTTAATCCTCCCCTGAGGAGCAGCGGTGCCTTGAGCAGATATCTGGAGACCTTTCAGAGAGGTGGATGCTGGAAAGTGCAAGTTTGACTTGCAAGTGCCTACTCTCCTTGTTAGCCTTGGCTTTGATACCATGAAAGAGGAGAAAAAAGCTGAAGGTGAAAGAGAAAAAAGCAGCACAGTTTAGCAGCAGACATTTTCATTGTTGGTGTCCTATCTAGTGCTGGTTGTTGGTTATTTCTTTCAGGTTTTTGTTTTCCCTAAAATTGCCCAGTGCTAATCTTCCAGCCTTGCAAAACCCAGTCATGGTATTTGTGATTTGTGATGGAAAGCAATCCTTTCCTACATTGTTTTGCAAGCCAACCCTCCCTAAATTAAATATTCTTCCAGCTAGCAGGGAAGACAAGACTAATGTGTCATCTTCATGTGTAGCTGATCTTCATCTTCTAAGTAAGAAAAGGATATTTGTCTAATTTATTCGTTTAGTGTGGTGGTGGGCAGCTGTGGCTGGACTTCAAAGCCATCTGAGCAATTTGAGAAAATGAGTGGAATGTTTCAGCTGACATGCAGGTGTCACTCCAGGCCATCAAGATATTCAAATGAAAACTGGGTGACTTGAAGTGTGATAAATAAGAAAAGTTTTTTTCATTGAGGAAATTCTAACTTCACTGTGCTTTGATTTAGACTTTAAATAGTTACAGTAGGAAAAAGTGCATGGTAACAAACAAAGGCAAACTGCAGATTTTTTCTAATTTACTTTGTATTCCAAAATTAGCACATTAAACGATGCAAGGGGATATAATGACCCTGCAAAATTTTTATGATACTCCCAAAATATTTTCTTACAAATTAAGGTACTCTGACAGAAGCATAAATATATACATTCAAATTCAAACATTGATATAGATACAAGTGTAATAATAGTGAAAGCAGTCAGGGCTACACTGGTCTTTAAAGGTGATAGAACTGTGGGAAGTCATTTTGGTGATGACAAATGAATCCCATCTGTTTTTCTGCATACGGCTGGAGAACAATCTGGAGTGATGTAATTTATCTAGTCGTATCATTAGAGAAGGGTGTTGGAATATGCTGCATCTTGTTCTTGCTTAGTCTTCAGTATTGCTTCCTTGTAAGCAAACCTTCCTTTCCCACTGTCCTTCCTCCTTCCCAACCTGCAATGTAAGAGGAAGAGGATGTAAGACATTAACTTCTTGGAATCAGAGCACAATAAAAGCAACATACAATACATAGAAACTTACTAGTCTTGATAGATTGATATGTTAAGCTTTAAATAACATTTGAGTTTCTTGTAGTCCAGTTTCCACACAGGCATAATGTCTTTCAACCTTCGCTTGATAAAGATTGCTTCATGGGTATAAGCAAAAAAAGGTGAAATAAAATAATGTAAAATGCATGGTCCTGTTACTCATAGTGTGTGAATAATGACTTGAGTGAGACTATATCAGCACTGAAATTTGCTGTGCCTGGTTTCTGAATTTCTTTTGTCAGGGTTTACTTTTTGGGTCAGCTTTTCCTGTATTTCAAGTATTCAAGTGTCATGCAGTCCTTTTCAGTTTTAGTTTTGCATTTTTATTCACTTGCTTTCCTTCTATCTATTTCTATTTAGGTTTTTATCAGAAAAGCAAATCCTTGGCCTCTTTTCTTACCTTAATTACAAATCAGTTTTTAGACTAAAATTGTAAAAAAGGACATTTCATGAATATTTGGCCTGCAGCTTTGATAATACTGGCAAGATCAAAATCCAGTTTTAATAAATTTCCAATATATTTTTCAGTGTGTCCTTGATCCCGTCATCTGATATTGCACTTGTCTCCAATGAGCAGAAACATATCATGTCATAGTTCAAATAATATATTGCCCATTCCTCTGCTTCCTGTCTTTTCTGTACATGGACAAGGTCTCTGAACACTAAATGCATTTAGGCTTTCAGAGGCATTCTAGGACCTGTAGTGCCACCGCACCTCAGATAATGAATCTTATTTGACTCATGGAACTGGCAGAAGAAAAGATCTCTTAGGGTCTGGGTTTTCTTGCAGTAAATACATTATTGTCTTTTGCTTTTGCAGAAATTTTTTCTTTCAGTATTTCAACTGCCAAACAGAAATGCTCCTAAGCTTTTCTTTCTGAGATCATTCTGTAAATTCATGCAATTTACAATCAGGACTTTTTTTCATATTGGTTCCTACTTTTTTCCCATCCTAACTGCATACCTTTATGATGCCAAGTTTTACTTTTTCTTTTGCAAAAATATAAATCCATCCATATATTAAAAGTGATTTCCCTTACTCTTTTCCTGAATCTGATGAAATGTCAACATTTTGAGGTATCTTTTTGGTCTGCCCCAGTACAGTTTCATCCTGATAATTCCCTTGGCCTCTCTTAGGACTTGTGGTTCCATTCAAGCCAGACAGACACTTGTTTTGCACAGTCGTATTTTATGCTTTTGAAACTGAGTCCAGCCCAGGTCTTAATTACCAATGACATATTCCCTGAACTCTGGGTTGGTAAGAGAAGATAAACAACTCTAGGTTGGAAAGCAGAAGATAAACAGCAGTTGCAGCATTCTTGGCTAGGAATCATGCCCTCATTGCCTATGCTTGATATGCAGGCACAGTCCCTAAGCTGCTTATGCTCATGTCCATCTGCTGAGATGGCAGAGTGCCTTGTCACAAGTTGTTTGGATTCCTGCCTTGAGCACAGAGGTGCCAGTCAATGATCAGCAGCCTGCATGACAATGCAAGCATCATTTCTTCTAAAAGAACAGCTCCTTTAAGAATTAGTGTATTACAGGCTGCTACCATGGGCCTCTTAGAGCATGGCTACACCTGTTGGTAATTGTGTGCCAAGAAGAGAATCTATGAACTGTACCAGAGAGCAATCAACCCAGTGCAGTGTCATTTTTAGCTGCCAAGGAGACAGGTTGCACTGCCACAGGGGTATGAAAACACATCAGTAGTTCTCAGAGTGTCAAAAAAAGACCTCAGGTCAGAACGGCATGGAGGCACCTCCAACACAGTCACTACAATGGCCCCCAAGTAGCAACTAAAACAAAGTAACAGTAACAGAACCTGTGCAACAGCTTTCCTCCTAGAATTGGGAATTAAGATAAAACAGGATAGCTTGATGCGACTTTCTTCAAAGAAAAATAGAAGACTCTGACCTTATTCTTTCCACTGAATAAACACCTGTGATATGGAAAAGAAGGTAAAATTCTTTTTTTTGTAGGCCTAATTAAGTAACCCTACAGAGTGGTGGGACTCAACAGTAATAGCAGTACTTAACCACCTTGCTAACAGAAAAAAAAAGGGCAAGGAGGAAATTCTGAATAATGCTCCATGCAACTGCAATAGAGGGAAATGCTCTGAAGTGCAAGTCCTTTCTCAATACCTGTTATGTCTCAAGAGTCCTGTACCCTCAGTTGAGGGTACAGTAGCTGCCTGACAACAGGAGCAATTTTGTCAGCTGAGGTTACTGAAAGTATTTAATCTTGAGATGTTTTTAGATCACCACAAGCTACTTGTTTTGGAGAGGAGTCCAGAAGCAGCTTCTAACCAATTCTGCCAGCCTCATGCTATCCAGAAGTCAAATCTGTGTCAGGTCTCACCGCGATTAGTGGGACTTCTGCCATTAACTTCATTAGGACCACGACTTGCCCTAAGCCCCAGTTGATATTTTGTGTACACCATTGAGGTTATGCTATTTTCTGCCAGATGATAATTTTGAATGCCAGATGACGGGATTTTGGCAAAGCCTGGTGAACAAAGGCTGTTGATTCCTTATTATGGGAAAGTTTTGGTTCTGAGACGTAAAATCCAAATACCTTTGGATTTGCATGGTACAGCTGAGTTCAGAAACTAGTCTCTTGTGTGCAGAATCATGATGAATGATGGAGCCTGGGTCTTCAACACTGCAGGTAACATCATAAACAGCAAAAAAGGCCTGAACATGTAGACAATATAATTTAAACATAGATTGGACTTTGTGTGAACCTTTACCCTCTAATTGGAAAGAAATACAAAATGAACTCCATAACAAGCAAACAACCCATTGCATTTCTTCTGTGTGCTGTCCAAAAGACTTTGGATTGATATTTCAACATCATGTCACAGATTCACTGACTGAAGAACTAGATTATTCTTCAGGAAGCATCTTAGTCTGGAACTATTCTGGCTGGAAAGTAGGATTTAGGCTGCTCGTTATACAGTTTTACATTTGTTGATCTAAACTTATTTTCAGAATAACAATGTAAATAGTCACAGCTCTACTATAAAATGCTGTCTGGCAGCTTTATTTTGTCCTTGGGTCTATAAGTATAAACCTTACTAATAGTAATATAGTTTCTCTGTATAGACCCAAGGATAAAGTTTGGTTAGCAGTATTTTCTTCTTACACAAGGTGTATGTGAGTTCCTGCAGGTTTTTTTGGCTGGTCATGTTTTATGGTAACAGCTGACACAGAAACTGAGTGCTTATCCTTTTGCCAGCCTCTTAGGAATGATGCTGGTTCATGAGGAGCTGTTGCTCATATGACTAGCACCAGTATTCTTTTCTCTTGGGTAGCAGAAAACAGATGGAGATTATTGTACTCTGAAAAATCTGACTCTGATCCAGAAGATGAACTTGGAGAAGGAGAAAACACTTCTGATTTTTCATTCTACATTCTTCTATGTCAAAACCTAATACAGCTTTCCTTGAAGGTAACAAGCCCAGTTGCATTGCTTATGATGGGAAGAATATCAGGCTTTGGCCTTTCTGCTGAGATCAACCAAAAGCATAATTTAAGGGTGACTGTGGCAATGTGACGTAGTTATGATCTACAAAAATTTCAGAAAAGCATAAAAAACATAATAGTAGTCATTGTCTGAACTATGCAGTGCAGCATCACATCTTTGAGAGTAGCCAATAGTGGATGGCTAGGGGAAAGTTGGAAGGCAGGGCAGATGGTGATACTTCATAGGATTTTCTACAGTATTAAATGAGAAACTAAACCTCTGAGATAAGAACACACAGAGTCAAAAGAGTAACTATTTTTCATCTCTCATCTCCCAGTTTTAGTTTGAAATAGCAGAACACATTACAGCTCCACATTCCATTACCACTAGCAGCTAGTTCAAAGCCTGAGCCAGGGTCTGAAGAGCTTGAAGATGTAGGAGGAAACTGGATACAGATTAAAAGGCCTTTTAAAACAACAAATGGAAACATTCCCTGGATGCCTGCAGTCATTTTCAAATACACCTGACAATTAATTCCTCCTAAGTTCATATTTGTGTTTCAGAATTAAATGCTGCAGTCCAGCATTCTACCCTAAAAAAAAACTTTTACTTCCTCATTTTTTTTAAACATCCTTTGCTAATTAATAAGCTCCACTAATAGAAGAGTTAATTCTTTTAAAATTAATGCTAATGTCAAGGCCTCTCTTGTTTGCTAGCTTCTCTGCAATTTACTTTTCACTGTTAGGACTCAGAATCAGACAGACATAATAAACCTCCTTGTGATCCACAGAGCCTTTGTGCTGTAATGAAAGCTGAAAGCAAAAAATATGAGAAACTGGTGGCTTCTCAGTGTAAGTAAGAAAAACAGGGAAGAGAGAGGAACGTAAAGGATGATGCTTCAGTTGTAGTGGTAATAATGACTCCATCTCTATTTCCCTACTGAGCAGAGCAAGTTGTTGAATTAATCAAACACGAAAAGGTCAGAGGAAAGAAGACAGCTGTAGTTAGACAAGACAATTACAACAATTGTAGTTGTAATATTTTATAAGTTTCTTGGATGTAAGCTTGCTGAATTTTTCTTTCTATGGGAAAGCTTACTTCTAAGTACAGATTTTTGTAAATACATATTTTTGTGTGTGTGTTTAAGGACACAAGATGGTGTTTGGTTACTCTGTCTCTTACATGGGGGATGAGAGCCTTCTTTTTCAACCTATGATATAGAGAATTGTTATCTCTCTGACTTTGTAAACATTTTCTGGTGTTCTAGTAGTTTTAGTACTGAACATGAAGAAGAAAGATGTTAACTCGGAACCTGGGCACATATAACTCAAATTCCTTCTGAACAATAGAGTTATTTTAATAAATCATATAAACCTTCTGATATTAGAGTCAAAGAGTCCTGATTCACCCATTGGGTGTGACAATAACTGCCCTGACCTCTGACTGGGACACCAGCAACAATAAACAATATCTCTTTTTTTGTCTGTAGGACACAGGTGGAGTGTAGACGCCCAGGACTAGGAAATGTTTCCCAATACCTCTAGAACTCCAGCAACACCTACTTTCAGAAGTAGGATTTTGAACATACACACTAACAACTTTGCAAAAGTATGTGTGGGTGTCCTTCAGGTCAAGACTTACAATTGACTACTTTCTGTGAGATGGAGTACTGTATGCTTTACTTCTATTTGAAGCTAACTCACAGTATGGTTTCTGTTTTCTTTAGCCAGTGACTGGGCAATTTAAAACACAGTCATAGGGAAAAAAAACACCCCAAAACAAGCCTTTTGATTTTCTTTCTAACTTGCTGACCTGTCTATTAGTTTACATTTGCTCTGGTCCTCTGAAGCTTGATTTCATGGCCTCACAGTAGTTCATCTTCTGTGGAAAGGATCAAGTGGCTTTTCCTTGTTATTGCATTAGCTAGTCATTATGTGCTACATGTGGCAGTAGGATATTGAATGAAGTCCCTCCTGTTGAAAGTGGTAAATGTACCCCGGTGTCTTGTCTTCCAGATAAATGGTTTATGTTATTATTCAATAACTAAAGTCCATCATCCCCAAAATGTAGGGGTTTTGATAAAGTTGGCTGTATGGAAATCGTCATTTTGGGATTTGAATTACTTTGGATCACTTGGTTTCTTTGGGTATGTATACATGAACAACTTAACTCAGGAGTCTGTTTTTAAAGCAAATCCCCCAATAAGCTCTCATTTTACCATGATGTGTTTTGTGTCACAGGGTAATCTCTGAACACAGACTGGCTCCCTTTCTGATGAAATTAAAGTGGCAAACATATCTAAGCTTTCCACCTATTACTGTACGGCAGCCATTAGTGGGCATTCACTTAGAGTTCCTCTGAAATAAACTTTTGAAACTTCTACAATGTGGATGTCTGTTCTCCAGCATGAACTGTTTCACTCTATGAATATGCTCCGGTTGTGCTGCACAACCTCTAAATACAGGCATAGCTTTATGTTAAGCTTTGACCTTCTATTTCTTTATCTCTACTGAAGAATCTGGAGAAGAGGAAGGAAAGAAACCAATACAGAGTGTTTCAGTGGACAAAAACCAGCTGCTGACTGACATAGGTAAAGGCATAGCTATATAACCCTCTGGCACTACATGAAGAAGAGAGAGAAATAGAAAGAGATATAGGGAAATTATTCTCTCTTTCCATTTCTATTAAATTCTGTTTCTATAAAAATATGAGGTTAAATAAAATGTTTTCAGTCCGCTTCAAAAGGACAAGTGTTTAATGCTGTCAAAAAATATTTCCTAATGCAGCATTCACAGATGTGATTATGGAATAGGAAGCATACAGCTCCCAAGGACTTTGAAGCATGAAAAAACCTGATCCTGGATAGGCAGTATCCTCCCTGTGAACCTCATCAGGAACAGCTTGGAGTCAGCTGTAATTATTGCAAAAGCAGGCTAGAAAATTAGAACTGAGCTTAAGTAAGTGAATAAATACCTAAAGTGACCCTCCCCACTATGCACTCAACAATACTAATTAAAGAAAACATGACAAATGAGCCATGTTTATAATTATTTATGAATTTATGACTATTTTAACTTTAATAAGGTAAAATTGTAAAAGTAGAATATTTTTTTCCTGCAAAACACCTCTCTTAAATCTGTAAGGCTGTTTACTTTTGCAACAGTTTCTGTCATTTACCAGGAATACAAGGATATTGTCCAAAACCTTCCGAGAAACAGTGTTGTGGCAGCACAGTTCCCTATACCACCTCTACCAGAAAGAATAATTAACCAGCCTCCCCAAGAAAGATATGAAAAAGAATTTGCATTCTGTGACTTTTCACAGAGTATTTTGAGTTGGAAGGGACCCACAAGGATCATCAAGTCAAACTCTTAAGTGAATGGCCCATACAGGGATCAAATGCCCAACTTTGATGTTACTGGCATCATGATCTAACAAAATGAGCTAATAACAGGGTTAGGATTCTTCAACTATAAGTGAGAACATTAGATATATGACAACAGTTGATCATCTCAAGAATTCAGGGAATTTTATAATGTATTGGTTTTGCTAAGCCTGGTTTTCAATAGCAGGGGCGCCACAGAGGTGGCTCCTGTGAGAAGCTGCTGGAAGCTTCCACCATGTCCAGCAAAGCCAATCCCTGATGGCTCTGAAGATGGACATGCTGCTGGCCAAAACTGGGAAAATGAGAGAGGCTAGTAACACCTCTGTGATGACATATTTAAGAAGAAGATCAAAACAAAGTCACATCATTTTTCTTCTAGCCAGAGAAGAGGAGGAAGTGAGAACATGTGATGGAAACAACATGGAGACACCAAGGTCAGTGGAGAAGGAGGGTGAGGAGGTGGTCCAGGTGCCAGAGCTGAGATTCCTCTGCAAGCCGTGGTGATGACAGTGGTGAAGCAGTTGTGCCCCTGCAGCCCGTGGGGATCCATGGGGGATGCAGAGATACACCCACAGCCCCTTGGGGAGGTGCCCATGCCAGAGCGGGTGGATGCCTGGCGGAGGCTGTGACCCTGTGGGAGACCCAGTGGAGAGAGGGGGCCCTGTTTCCAGGTTGGAGCACCCTGTCCTTGGAGGGCTGCTCCCCAGTGAAAGAGACCCATGTCACAGGAGTTTTGGGGGGACTGTGTGCCTGTGGGGGGCATTAATGCTGCAGCAGGTATGGTAGGGCTGCTGCTTGTGAGAGTGGAGCCACAGTGGAAAAGTTCATGGAGAACTGTCTCCCATGGATTGGACCCCACGGTCTCACAGAGAAAGGGGTCCTTTCCCTGAGCAGTGGGAGAAAATCTCAATGATGACCTGACCAAACCCCCATGCCCTGTCTCCCTGCACTGTCAGTTGGAAGGAGGGAGGGGCTGGCAGGGAAAAGGTGTTTTAAGGGCTTATTTTACTTCTCATTATCATAATCTGATTCTGTTAGTAATAAATTCATTTTGCAACCTTAAGTTGAGCCTTTTTAGCCTTGAAGTGTTTGTTCTGGTCCTTATCTCACTCATGAACCCTTCGTTAATTTTTTTTCTCTCCTTTACTCAGCTGTGGCAGGAGTGGGTGAGTGAGCGACTCTTGTGGGTGCCTGGCGTTGGGTCAGTGTCAAACCACCATGTATAAGTACTCTGGTTGTTAGAAGAGGACAACATAGTCTTGCAGATCTGTTTCTTTTTTTTCTGGGATCGAGAAAAACATAAAACAATGCAGACAATTTCTTGGAGTGATGACAGGGAACAATAGCTTTTAATTTAATTGTGGCAAAGATCCTTGTCTGTAGCTTGTAATCACTGAAGTTTTAGCCTGCTTTTCTTGCACCTTGACATATGACTTCTCTGTGCTGATAAAATAACTAGTTAAGTTTGATCTCTCTCTAATTTCTGGTAGATTTATTTTCATTATAAAGTTTCAGAATTTTTTGTTTTCATTATTTATCTGTTTTGCACTTCTAACCTTTGTGTTGGTGATTGTTGCACTCCTTCTGAAGTAGTCTTTGGCAGCCTTCTTAAAATGTGGCAGTCTTAAAATAATCTGAAAACTAAATGAGTTTGTACTTCAGGCATTTTATATTCCTCTCTCTCCTGAGTGTTCTTTAATTACATTATTCATCTCAGTACAAGGCATAACAGAAGATCTTTAATCTTTTACGAGTAAACAACAACTAAGAGATAAGTGTTTTATGCATGCACAAAACAATGTATGTGTTAATCTGTGGATGTTGTGGTGGCCGGTCGGGGGTCTGATGGTTCGACCCGGATGCCGCAACCTTCCAGAGAGAGGTCCCACAGGGGACAACTTTCTAGGGGTCTCAGGCAATCCTCCAGCCACCGGATAATCTCCGCAAGGCTTGGGCAGCCGTGGCTGCAAGCAATCAGCTCTTAGCAGTGATTTCAAGTTCTTAGTGATTCAGCTGTGCCTTGCAAAGTACCCCCAGGCTTACGCAGGGACAAAGATACAGGAGCTTTGTGTGGCAGTTCTGCAGGATGAGGCTTCATTCCAGGAACCCTGCAAAGGGGCCAGGGACAGACAGCTCCATCTGAACAGAGTAGAGACTGGGGTTTTTATGGGGAAAAGCGGGGATGGTACAAAGGGGCAAAACCCAATGGGTTACAAAGAATCTGCATGGGACCACAAAACATGCTGGGCTCTCACCATGACCATGGAGGATTTCCCAGTACAGGAGGATTGAGATGATTTTATCTCAGCCCATTCAAGGGACATGTTTCCAGGGGAGAGGTTTGGTACGCCTGTCTGTCTCCACATGTAGATAGCTGTTTTATCATTTGGGAGCAGAAATACCTTGAAGTAAAGCTGTACTGAAGATCAAGTGAGGGCAGTTTTCCTGTGTTGGAGAAATCACAGCATGCAGAATATATACTAAGATTGATCCTTTAAATTGCATTCAGGAAGATAATGACATCTCAGAGTTGAGTTAGATACAACACCGTAAGAGATGAGGATCTTATCAGTGGAGCCTACATGGTTTCATTTGAACCCGTTTACAATTCTCATTAAAATCACTGTAATGAGAAAGAAGCTCTGTTCTGTTTATAATGTTTTCTGTCAGCCTTTAGCATGCCGCCTGTTAGAAAGAAAGCAGCAAAGCCCAACACTTGCATCTGTTTTCACTGTTGCTTGTTTGGTGGAGGAGCAATAGGGCGCTGCAGTCAATGTGTGTTTTAGATCAGTGTGCAGCGCAGCTCATCCATCCCAAGTGTGTGGCTTTAGCACTCAGAGGATGAAATGGTAGGGCATGGATTGATAACTGACAGAAGAATCATAGAATCATTAAGTTGGGAAGATCTCTAAGATCATTGTGTCCGATATGACTATATGAAGTTGCATTCTGTCTTCCCTCTCATTACTTAATTCTAAGAGTGTCATGCTGGTGGGAACGGTGTGTAGTAGAAAGCACTGGAAGGTAAAGTCTCTCTTTACAGAAAAAGGCTATAAATTCTGCAGAGGGAATGTAAAGTTTCAAATTGTCTCCACTGGGGAACAAGTCACTTATAAAGTGTGATCTCCACAGCTTGCTTTCCTATTCAAATATGACCAGCTTCAATTTCAGCATAACCAAATGCAATGCTATGCATTGAAGAACAGAGACAATATAGGTCATCTTGTCATACTTGAGGGACTGTGCACAAGACAGTACTGACTCTGGAAAAGATTTTCAGGTCATGCTGGTTAATCAACCCACCTTGAATTCACTCTACAAAGCTCTGGCTGTGAGAACACGTGTTGAGAAGAAGGAGTTTTCCTTTGGGAACTGGGAAATTAAATTACTTGTGTTTGTGGCATTAATGAAATTACAATTGCTCACATTTTTAAATTAGTTTATAAACTTTAAAAAGCCATTTTAAGACCTTTTTCAAAGATTGGTGATTTGGTTTTGAATTTTTGGTCTTCAGTGAATCAGTGATCTATTTGACAACATACATTTCTTCATTATCTCCAAATTAGCATAAGGGACATGTATGTGTTCTGTTATCTAAGATCACATTTGAGTGCTAGTAGGTGATCCCTCTTGTCTTCAAAATGTCTGTCATTAAATTTACTCTGCAAGGACCAGTTGTAGGTGGTATAATGTTGTTATATAAAATCAGTGTTTGTACTGACATTAAGGAAATCTTTGTGTGACTGTGTGAAATCTTTGTACACTAGACAGCCACCTAGCTATTTAAAGTGCAATGGAAATGGAGCACTACCTTCTCGTCTTCAGCATGCATGATGGACCAAGGGGGTCTCAGTGCCCTGAGCTGGAGGACTATGACTTTGTGAATGATCGCCACCCAGTTAACCCTGAAATTGTGCAGGATCTGCTGCTGCAGCTGGATCCCTGCAAATCTATGGGCCTGATAGGATTCATCCCAGAATCCCTCAAGAAGCTAGCTGATATCATCACAAAACCTGTCATAATGATTTTTGAGCAGTCTTGGGAATCTAGAATGGTCCCAATTGTAGCTGAATTTCTCAAGGAGCAAGGGCATGATCTGCTCCTGAACAAGTTGGACAACCCAGCCTGGGCCTAGGCAAGGCCTAAGTGAAGGCAAAGCCTGTGGCGTTGTTAAAAATTAGTTTAAGGTATGCAGAAGAACAAAGTAGATTGCATGTGTAATGATGGATGTAGAAGTAGGATTGATGCCTTAACCACCTTAAATATGAAGTAAACAATGTTTATTTACATTCTTTCTATGCTGCACACCAATGAGGGGATGTCTGGAAATAGAAACAATATTGAAATGTATATAAACCGCCATTTTAAGCAAATAAAGGAGAACATTATATAGCTTTATCAGTGTGAGTAACATTACTCAGCTGACTCTCCACAATTTTGGGGAATTTCCCTCTTCAAATGGCGCCCAAACAGGGACTCCTGTTTGTGCTTAAATATGGTTCACTTGAATGCAGTTTTGTTTAAATACAGTGCTTGAATGCAGAAAAGTCTCCGATGCATCAGTCCAAATCTGAGCCGGAGCAGAGTCTCTAAAGCATCAGTCAAAAGCCATGCCAGGAGCTGTCTCCAAACTTCTTGGACAGGAGCCAATTTGGGAGCTGGGGAGTTAGAACAGGCAGGAGAGGTCTTGGTTTGAACAGAAAAAGAGGCCAGAGAATGGGTTTTGTGCGGCCAAACAAACATCTGCCAAAGGTAAGACCGTGGCCAAGATGGAAACGGAAGCAAATCTGTCCTCTTGCAAATATAATCTCAAAGAGAGGCAAAAAAGTCAAGGAGACTGAAACTGCGAATTTAAAATATTGGTCCTATAGACCCGAATTATCCGTGCAAGCACAACTTTCCCCCAATAGCCCCCCTCACCGCCGCTGCTGGACTCTCGGCGCACAGATTCAAATGCAAATTGCAGCTGTTCAGATGCTGAGCGCTTGTGCTGCTTTGAGGAGGAGGCAAGGAAGCAGCAGGAGTGAAAAAGCTGGAAGGTAAAGAAGCTGGCAGGAATGAGATTCCAATTGTTGAGATGTGTTAGAAATGAAAGTATGTTTATACTAAGTTAAAGACTCTAATAACATTAAGTTCTTGATTCAGAGATTTGCTGCTGTGAGTGGTTGAAAACTTTTCTGAATTTTAAGCACTGCTGCTGTTTGACCCTTTCATCTTGCTACTGAGAGAGACAGAGTTGCAGCTGTTTTTCTTTGAAATACAGTGTAATTAATGAGACCTTGTAAAACTGTGTAGCCAACAACCTTATCTCAGGAATTTTTTCCTGTGCAACGCCAGCCGAACTCACACCATCTTCGGCCGCTTGTAATATTACACTGAGGGAAGGACGGGCCCTGCCTGGATCAGGGGGAAGGGTACCTCTATTGTAGTCATAGCCAGTGATATGGGGCGCACAAGTAACTCCCTCAAGTCCATGCACGAACTCCACATCATCAGGAATGGCAGTCCTGGGGAGGGCAGCAGCCCCCCTGAACTTTTCACTGAAAATTCAAGCAAAATCTCAAGCGTCCCAGTCCCATCCCAGAAGGCTGTGCCAAGATTTCTTAAATATCCACTGAGCATGCTCCCTTTGGAACAAAATGGCAGTGCTGGAGTTGCCATGCAACAAAATGGTGGCACCCGCAAGAATTTACTGTACAAGATGGTGGCCCCCAGTGCCGAGCATGCTCAGTGCAACAGACGCCATTTTGAAATCATCGAGACTGCCAACCTCTTGTGGCAGCGCCACCTCTGGCCCCTTTTGTTATTGGAAGCAAAAACAAAAAAGAAAAGTTTACATAAGAACCCTGCAGAAGGAACAAATCTACAAGATGCATTTCAATCATATCCAAAGAAAGACTCAAATTTACTTTCTCCAGATACCAGAGACTTTTCAAAATGAATTCAAGTCCTCATTCAGAAAAAACAATGCTGCCAAATCAATTAGTAAGAAGCCCAGAGAAAACACATACAGAAATAAGATGAGAGAACCAGAAGAGCTTCAATCTGATCCTATTTCCAAGATTATCAGCTGTTTCCCCAGTGATTCAAAGTTTTAGTAAATATTAATAGTAACCTTAAAATTTTTCTTATTCCTGTCCTTTGTAAGTAACGCTGACTCATAAAAATTTTTACTAGAATTACATGAATGTTTGAAAAGTGGTTGTTTTAACCCATCAAACACTTGTTGTTGATATATTAATTGTACCATGTGACCTCACTGATTTTTATAATATGAACTGTTATAAAGTATTGTTACAGTATTTACAGCCAGCTTTCATATGTTTTACCATTTTTTTATATGATCACTTATAAGACATGTGTCTCTTCAAGATATTTTCCTTTTGTTTTCAGTTATTTAAATGTCCTTTTCGTCCTAACTAACTCTCTAACCTATTGTCTCAACAGAGTTCTAAGAAGATGTTTAAGTGTCACTGAAAGTCTCTTCCAAACTGCCAATCTTGTAACATTCTTCAGTTATTATTCTAGAAGAACTCCAATAGAGAGTCCAAATGTATCATTAACTTCTTTCTTTTTAAGTTTTCTACTAGGTAATCAATCTCTCATGCAACTTCATTTCCTCCACCTTCACACTTGAAGTGTTCAGATCACGATTCCCAATCCGATCTGTGACCACATTCAGATCTTTGAAGAAGAAGTTTGCTGTGTTTGAAGCATCTTTATCCTGAAGGAAACTTCAGAGAGATTTGATGATTATATGGTTTGATTAGTTTTTAACTCTAAGGTTTTTATTCATAACTGTTATTCTTAAGAGCCTTGTTTTAAAAATGTGTTGAGTAAAGTCCATCAATTAGAGTTTGGGTTGTGGCCAGACCCCTACCTCTACTTGAATGGAAAAGTTACTAACAATCTCACATGTTTCCTACATCAAAACTAAATGCAAGTCACTTTGCCTTGACAATTTAATCCTGTAACAACCTAACAGCTGAACCTGCTTTTGAAGTGAGCTTGGAAAACCATGGTCCGGACATGATTTTCCAATTCCGTACTGATTCAAGGTTTATCAGTTGTTGCAAACTCTAAAACGATATTCAGTGTTATAGAACTTAGTAACTTTACATATACTTTATATATATATATATATATATATATATATATATATATATACTTTAGTATAGTACTTATATAACTTTACATATGTTATCGATTGTGTGTATCATCTAATTAATCCCTAATTGCTGTCAGTTTTTTTTTACTACATGTATGAGTTTGTTCTGATGTTTCCTCATGTTGATAACCAAAAAATGTTAATAATGACAAATGATGTTGTTATCTTAAATATCTTAATATAATTTTGAAAAACAAAATGAATTAGTATTTTGCTTCCCAAATCAAAACCCATTTTTCACTTTCAAGATGTTGAGAAAATTCTCCAGTCCCTGTGGGGGTGTGAGTTTGCTTGTATTTAACAGGCACAGAGAAAACCCCGTCAAGAGCAAGAAAACATTGACCACCCCACAAGCAGAGAAGACGACACACAGCTGTAAACTGTGCTGAGATTTCAACTTGCACTTGACCTCTTGTGCTTCATCCACCGAAGATTGTAGACTTTAAGTTTCTTTATAAGTGTGAAAATTAGTAGTGTTATAAAATTTTTGTTAGATAATAGCTTAAGAGAAATATATGTTTTTGCTTTGTTTACTTTTAGTCACGTAGCTTTATCAATTAACCAGCCTAAAGAAAATGTTTGAGCGACCTTTTGCCAATGTTTCAAGTTTAAATATTTTGTGTTTATTCTCTACTTACATATGCAGTTTTAGTTGACAATTATTAAGCTACTTTAACATAGCACAAACACTCTAAGTAACACCAGAAGACAAGTTAGTACTAGAAAGACAAATCAAGTATCAGAAAATATGCAACATGGTTGGAGTGCTTGTTGTCTGGAAGACCTTCCTTTGTCGCTTTTCCTTTCCAATGCTGATTCCTGTCCACTTGCCATCGTCCTTCAATGGCAAAAGAAAAAGGGGGAATACATACATGATTATATAATTTCTTGGATTGGATTCCTGAATATATTACTGGCTTTAATTTCCGGTACAATTAACTACTCCACTATATTTGAAGTCCTTGGTGAGTCCTTGGTGCAGAGATAGGATGGGATGGTGGAAAATGATGTTGTAGTTTTTCTAGGAGAGATTTACACAGAATTCAACTGTGTAACTGAAAGGCTAATCTGATTCCATAAAGTTTAAAATTTCTGAAAATATCCCTTTATGCTTGCCAGTAGATTTGAAGCAGGAGGGAATATATATAATATAGAAATTGGTCTGAAAAGTAAATATGGGGAGAAAGCCATTAAGAATGAATGATGCACAGAAAACAGATGCTGAGAAATCAGCCAGCCTCATAAAAATTTCCACAGTTTAAAATGAATCCTGCCTCTCAAAGAAAAAGAAAAAAAACCTGAAACATTTCCCTCCGTCCTGTAAACTACAGGCATATCTAAACTATATGCATTTCTTTAAGTGAGAATCCTAAAATTTGCTCAGGATTATAACCTAATCCATCTGTACATTATGGCTAAAGCAGGCATACATATTCCAGAGCCACTGCAGTCCTCAGCAGAGAAAGGGCTACACCACTGAGACACAGGGAAGCTCTCCACTTGGAGAGTGTTTCATAGTTGGAGTTGAATATCTTGCTCCAGTAAGGAATTTTTTATTATAGAAGTCACCCATAGGTAAAGGGCTGATGCATCACTGCATAAAAGTTATTTAAGACAAAATTTTTGCATGTTTTCTGTTGCTGGGTACTGAAAAAGAGACTTCTATGGTTAACACATTTTGGAGTTAGGAAGCACAAACACTTGCTTACTGTGGCTATATCTATGTCAGCAAGTGATGCAGACTGCAGGCAGCAGCTGCTCCATGGAATGGAGGAGCTAATGTCCATGCTGTATGGATTTCAGGAGGTTTTATTTCCCCGTTTAGTTCTGGTTCCTGCAGAAGGAATGCATGTAGGTGCTTTGGTGTTGCTAGGTGTTGTTCTGGAGTATACCTCTGGATTTATTTCTACTTGAAGAAGAACCAATTCATGCAGTCCAAAACAACACTGCTGTGAGAATGAAAACGCAGTAAGTGGGAATGTTTAACAGATTGACATAAAATCTGCTCCCCTGATGTACACTAAAATCCTAATGCAGAGGTGCCCTCTGTATTACATGTTTCTCACCAAAGGAAAGAGTATGTGTGCTGAAAGTGTACAGCTAGGGCAGAAAAAACTGCTGTCTCTAGGTAGAAGGCTTTTATTTTGGTGCTCAAGGTCTCTTTTGTATAAGGTTATTATCTGAGGAAACACAAGCTGATTTAAAATGGCAAAATATTTAAAAGCAGGTATAATTTTCATCAGACTAATTGGTACAGTTTAGATTCTATATTTCTATATTTTATATATTTTATGTTTCTATTTTTTGACATATAAACAGGACTACAAAAGCACTTCAGATTGCACCCAAGGAATGAGGGAAGCAATTTGAAGATACGGGTTTAAAAACCTTAAGACAGAAATGCTGCCTAAAAGAAAGAACTTTGATGAGCAAAATACTGTAATGCTGAGCAGCACCTTTCTGTCTTCAGAAAGTATGAGTAGCCCAAAATGTTCTGTATTTTTTATTGTTAATAATAAATGTTTGCACCACATATTTACTATAATTTACCAAATCACCATCATTTAAATGAAGGATGAATCTATTTTAATGCATCCTTCATCTCAGAGTCAACCTGGAGCCTTCTTAATCAGCAAAAGATTGTTTACCCCAGGGATATTTTGAATAGATTTTTATGGTATGTCAATGCACTGTACCAAGCAATCTAAAAAAAAAAAAAATTAGTGCTGTCTATATCTATATCTATATCTATATCTATATCTATATCTATATCTATATCTATATCTATATCTATATCTATATCTATATCTATATCTATATCTATATCTATATCTATATCTATATCTATATCTATCTATATCTATATCTATATCTATATCTATATCTATATCTATATCTATATCTATATGTGTCATCTATAACTCTATTATCTATATCTATATTTTTTAAAAGCACATGAATAGTATTTGCAAGCAATCCCACTCAAGAAAACAGAAAGAAATCACAAGTCTCAGTTTTCCTGTGTTGCATTTAGAACAGTCATAGCAGATTTATAAAGCATAATTGTGGCTCAGAGTAGCCAGAATCTTAGGGAATAAAAAAGGACATATTAGTTAGAAACAATATAAAGAATTAAAAGGGGAAAATAAGGAGTAAAAAAATTAAGAGATTTCTGGGAACCATGTGTGACAATGAGTTAAAATGTAGACAATCTTAATAATGAAACAGAAGGCTACTGAGAAATTTGACTTGCTCTTTTCCCCTCCACTTAAATTAGCATATGAATTAGAACTGAAATAGGAAAAAAGAACTTGCATAAAATAATCTGGTAAAATGGGTTGGTGAATTAAAAAATTACCTTGTGTTAATGCTGGAAAACATTGTCTAGAGGTACAAAATGAGCACACCAGGGTTAAGATGAAATATGATGAATGGGTTTGAAATCTTCTTTGTGGTTTGTTGAGGTGAATGGAAGACTACTCAAGTACAAAATGCAGTTTGGATTAAATGTGTGACAAAATTACAAATCAGATAGTAAAATTTTGTCAGCTGAAAATCTATAGTGCTAATTGACCCAAAGATGTGATTTCCCTATGAACATTGGTTCTCCTGGCTGTGTTTTACTTTTTTGGTCAATAAGTAAACCTTGTCTGTACAGATAGCAAGTTTTAAATTTTTTTTCAGTTAAGTAATTCTAGTCATAATTATGTTATCTTGAGCTTCATTCATGTTGACCTAAATTGACAAATCTGGATTTGAATGTATTTCTATTTCAGTAATCTCTGAAACTATCAAAATGGTTAAGTCTACAATCCACAGTATTTCAGTGCTAGACTTCCAGAGTCCACAGTTCCTAATAGAAATTGTTGTATTGTATTTTTTGGGTAAAAATTCTAGAATTTTTCTTGCCATCCTCGTTATACAATTTTTAATACAGGGAAATGCAAAGAGCATAGGCATTTATCCTGATTATATCAGTCTCAGATTTTTTAATTTTGGACTTCTATAGTATCTATTTAATTAATACACAAGATGTTTTAAAAAAAGGTTTCTCTTTTTTCTGTATTAGTTTTTTTTTTTAAATTATAGCATAGAATTTTATATGATTCAGTATAGGGACATATACCACTTTAATTCAGATCTTGTATTGGGATTTATTTCTGGGTTCAGTAAATGGTACTACATTATCAACTTTATCATGCTGTTTCCCAAGAAAAAGATATAATGTCTTTCATTGCTGTGAGACACTAAGAGTGCTCCAAAAAAGATGCATTGTGCCAATGTGTAGTATTTTTATTATTTAAAGTGTAGGAAAAGTTATATAGAAAGAAAATCTAAACTGTTTCTTTGATGTTACTTTATACCAATATTCACAAATAATTCAGTACAAGGTCTTCTTTACCTAAAGCAGAATAGAATTTAAATAAAGTGACAACAAGGCTTGAAGCCATCAGCAACGAGACCCCTAATTATTATTTTTTCTTTTGATTGTATTCTCCATTAAATGCCTGTTGATATATTAAACAACATAACAAGCTGAGGAAAATGCAGAACAAGATCAAGTGAGCTCTGTATATCTTTAATGACCATAGACTCTGTTAAATTAAATAGGAGCATTCTATGGAGCTAGGGGTAGATAAAAAATCTAATTACTTTTGGCAATGTACTCATATCAGGGAAAGGAAATACGAATAGTAAGATAAAATATTAAATACTGAAGTTGATAGAATGTTGCAATCCTCTTGGGTAGCTCTGATGTTACCTTTATTTGTCATGGCTCTCTCATCCGTAATAGAGATAGTAGCTCCAAAGTAAAAAAATACTTCATGTTTTAGTTTGAAAAGACAGGTGTTTGTTAAGGAAGGAGACAGGAGCCTCTTCTGAAATGGAAAAAAAAGGTAAACTCTCTTTAAATTACTACAATTTTGAAGTTAAAAGGGCTCTCAGGCAAAGGTATGGG
>VWZP01000761.1:0-15329 GCA_013396995.1 Dicaeum eximium
CGCGGCTTTAGCGCTGAGCCCCGCTCCTCCCCCCGCGGCGCACTGCCTGGCCGAGCCCAGCTAAGCCGCGCTAATCGCAGGCGCCCAGCTCGGCCGGGGCCGCCGGGCCTGGGCCCGATCGCGGCCGGCGCTCCCCCCTGCCCGTCTCCCTTCCTCGCCCGTGCGCGGCCATGGAGCCGCCGCGGCCGCGTTACTGCGCCCCGTCCTCGCCGCCGGGTCGCGGCGGGCGGGAGAACAAGGGGCTCCGCCGGAAGGGCCCGCCGGGGACCGGGAGCGCCGGGGGCCCCGAGGAGGTGGCGGACAGCAGGAAGCCCAAATTCGTAAGTACGAGCCGGTCCCGCGGCGGGGGTCCTCCCTCCCGAGGAGTGGGGCCTGTGCCGAGCGGTCCCGGCCGTGCGGGTAGCGCCCGGGCTCCGCCCCCGGGGCAGCCACTGCCTGGGGCCCCCCGAGGCCGGGGGATGCAGTGGGAATACGTGGTGCCGTCAGGTTCAGCTGGGCTTCGAAGGCTGATCCCGCCTGGTCCAGCTCGCCTCTTGCTTGCCCGTGTGAAAGGAGGCAGCAAGTTTTCAGGTCGGTCCCGAGCGCTTCATCGCAAAGCTTCATCGCCTTTAGTTGCTGCGTGACAGCTGTGGGTGCAAGGGGCGTGGAACAGACTTGCAGCTCTTATACGGTGTTACTTCTAATAGGACTGCGGTGTTTGTTTTGTTATAGGTTTTTTGTTTGTTTGTTTCGGTTTTTTAACTTTATAAACTCTACAGTGAAAAACCGCTCTTTGAATTTGAAGAACATAGTACAGTTCTCCTCCATAGGCCTGCTTTTACAAGCTTTTGGCTAGCACACCAAGGAATTGGGAAACTCGAGATGGCCTATAACTGTTCACGAGATGTGTCTGCAAGATGCGCCCTAACCGAAGAGTACCCAGAAATAACCAGTTTTTGTTTGGACATCATGAAAATTCCAAGCATTAGAGCTGGGACCAACATATATTCTACAGGCGTTGTATCCACAGAATCAATTGGGTTGGAAAGGACCCCTGGATTCATCGAGTCTAATCTATGACTGAACACCACCATGCCAACTAGACCATGGCAACCAGTGCCATGTTCAGGCTTTCCTTAAATACTTCCAGGGATGGTGACTCCACTCCACTCCTTGGGCAACCCATTCCAATGTCTAATCACCCTTTCTGTGAAGAAATTCCTCATAATGTCCAGCCTAAATGTCCCCTGGCACAGTTTGAGACTGTCCTCTTACCCTGGTGGTTGCGTGGGAGAAGGGGCTGAACCCATCTGGATACAACCTCCTTTCAGGGAGTGTCTGCCACATGCAGAGGAGATACACCCCATGCTCATAATTAGGTGATGCATGTTAATCTTCGTGTAGCTGTTCCTGAGCCCACCTGCTCTAAAATGTATTTATTACATGATTAGAAAAGAGATACCATAACACTTGTAGTAGACTCTTGATTCTAAGGTGTATTTGTGTAACATTGAGTACTTGAGTGTCTGGCACTTGTGCACAGGTTCAAAAAAGTTAGCCAATAAACTAACAAACAGGCTGGCCAGACCTGTTCTGGAAGGTCACAACTTGCTCCTGGGATATTCCTGTTTGCTGCAACCTTTTTGTATTGTGGCTGCAGAGCCTGCTGTTTGAACCGTGTTTCTGTGCCTTTTTCTGCCTGTTAGAAACTGACCAAGAGCTGTTTGCTTGGCTTTGGAAGTGGCCGTGGATCCGCTGGGGACAGGTGACATGGCTGGACAGGTGTAAGGCCCCTCACTTGATTAGGCTTTCAAAAGGGCTTATAGTTATTCTTGTACTCTAAATTAGGTGAACATAAGAAATAGCAACAAGAGAATCTCAAGAGGTCAAAACAACAAAAAAGACTTTACTGGTAATCTCAGAAAATCAAAGAACTTTGGCAAAAGGTTTAGTGCAACATTCATTCAACATAAAATACATCTCGAAGCATTAACTTAGCCCATTTGACTTGGCAAACTTTAAGCCCGTTTGATTTTAATTTACTCAAAAATTCCAAGAAGAGGGAATTAGAAGAAGAAGGAGAGGAAGACAGAAAAGATACAGAAAAGGACACATATAGCTACCAGCTGTTGGATTCCAGCAGTGCTCAGCTGATAGAAATTCCTAGAGGAGTAAGGGGAAGATGTGTGCTTGCCTCGGACTTCCGCAGCCCTTCTCCCAGGTGGGACGTCTGTTTGTTTGGTCACTCAGGAGCTGGATTAGGGGCTCCGGAGGCTGGGTGTGGAGCATTGCCTCCTCTGTGCCAGGGATTGGCAGCCAGTGTGGGGCTGGGATACAGGAGCGAGGTGTGTGCAGAGCAGGGCATCACCTCACCAGGGCAAGGCTCAACCTGCCCCTTGCCCCACACACATGCACCCCAAAATGTCTCGTAACGCCGATCTTCCCAGGCTCTCACAACATGCTTTAGTATGTGATCTGTGAGGAGAAGCCTGTGTGGTCTGGCCACTGTAAAAGATTGGATAGTGTTGTTGTATGACTTGAGGGTTGGATTATTACAGGGTTTTATGTGTTTGCAAAGAGCCCTGGGTCAAGAGGTTTCACTTACTACCGATACTTTACCTGCTGAGTTCTTATGCAGATATCACAATGGTTTTCATTTTTTCCCCTAATTATGTGCTGAAACAGAAGCAGTGTGTTGCCATCATGTTCAGTTTTGCTAATCATGTGTTAAAATAGAAGTACAATAATTTATAGGGGTAAAATGTGGATAGATAGGTGATAAAAGCCATTGAGGCTTTTTTCTTAGATGAAATCTCATATTTTCAGTGAAAGAAAGCCTTTTCTTTGGTGCAGGTGAGCTTGTTGGGCATATGTCTAGGCTTCCCAGCCTATGCAAGTGATTTTGATAATGTTTCCATAAAGGCATCAGGTGACTGTTTTTTTGAGGTCATGGTGCTGAGGTCACAGTTACAGAAAATAAAGGGGCTTGAATTTGGGGTTCTGACTCAGTTTTATAGGGTATAAAATCATCTTGTAGGTAGGTGTGGGTTTTGATAATTTTTTTATTTTGGCCTTTTCTGTTCCCCTGCCCAGTTTCTCTTTAAGCAGGGATAGACGAGAATGTCCTTAATTCATGAGAATGCTTTGTCAAACTGCAATTTTCAAAAGCATTTCACTCTAACAATAGTCCTATTTTTCATCTTTAAATAATGTCTTAAAGCAAAGATTTTATCCTTGGATGTTGATAGGGACTGAAGACTTATGGATTGAACATGGGTTGTATTCTAGGTGTCCCATTAACTCACTGGCTGACCTTATTGCTCTCTCCAGCTGCCTGGAAGGAGTCTATAGTGAGGTGGAGGTCGGTGTCCTCTCCCAAGTAACAAGTGACAGAACAAGAGGAAAGGGCCTCAGGTTGCACCAGGGTAGGTTTAGATTGAGTATTAAGTAAACTTGCTTCACTGAAAGGCTGGTCAAGCACTGGAAGAGGCTGCCCAGAGAAGTGGTTGAGTCCCCATCTCATTAGGTGTTTAAAAGATGTGTAGATGGGACACCTAAGGATGTGGTTTAGTGATGGACTTGGCAGTGTTTGGTTTGTGGTTGGGACTTGATGATCTTGGAAGTATTTTCCAACTTGACTTCTTTGCATCTAACTCTTTCCATAATACATCTTCAATGTAATTTTATTAGTTAAATTAGCTTTGTGTCAGAGAATGTGTAAAGCCTGGCTCTCACTCCTTTGAGCTCTCTGTAACCCAGTCTTAAATTTAGCCTGTGCTCTTTTCTCTGTTTGGGGTATTTAGACTGCCATACTTCATGTTACCTCAGTTATATTTCTATCTGTGTACATTTGTCAGATTAAATTAGCTGTTAGATTTATTAACCTCAAGTAATACAGATTATGTCAATGTAATATTTCTCAGTGTTCAAGGCTTGAAAATAAGTTCCAGGTTGGACCCTTCCAGTCGATGCAACATATTGATCTGCTATAGCAGATATGCTAATCTGAAAAATAATTTGATTCCCTGACAAACCTTGAGGTGAAATTGGATTGCTGGTTGACAAAGGTGACATCATTAACATGCACCTCCTATTTTTTCTCCCTTCTAAAGAAAATTCTTTTTTTAACTGAGGAAAATACTGGTTTTAAAAACCCACTGCATATGAGGGGTGGAGGGGGGAGAAAGAGGCTTAGCCCTGTCAAATGAAGCCTTGAAGGACCCTTTCTGAATAAAATAGCTTCTCAGAAGAAGTGAGTAAGTTTTAAGCCTCAATTGTTTCAGTTCTTTTGCAGAATAATTTTAATTTTTTTTTTTTGAAGGAGTGATGGTTGATTTTGAAGCACATAACAGCATGACTTTGTTCAACAGGTTCAAGTTTTTAGAAGAGTGGGACTTTTAAAAGGGTAAAAGAATTTCTGTGGTACTGTGGTACTTCAGGTGATTGAAAGCTCATGCATCCACCCTTGTGGTTTAGCACCTTGTAAAAAGAGGAACTCTACAGAAGGATGGCAGGTACTGTACCTGTTCTCCATGTATACACTGACTGAGCAAAAACTTCTGAAATCTGCTGAGGCAGGATGGGATAAAAAGCAATTGTTGGCCACTTTCTCTCCTTGATTCCCCCCCTCACCTTAGAAATGTTTGGAAATCATTACAGTGAGTGCCACATGATGTGACTTCCGACTGCACTTTACTGGTACTACATTTTGTAGACACTAGTCTTGAAAAGATCAACTTCAATTTCTAGCTCAGATTAGAGGTGTTTCTATTAATTTCAGTATACCATTGACCTGACTTCAGTGCCTTTCAGGTTATGTTTTTGATTAAGTTCTTTATGAAATTTATGAGTCAAGAAGGGTTTCTTGTTTACACCAATCTGTTAAAAATAGACAAATTAACAGTTGCATTTAACAGTGTCTATAAATCAAAGAAAGATGTAGTTAAGAGGAAAAGCACTTCCATTTCTCTGGCATAGAGTAGAAAGGTAAGACCAATCTGTGTCAATATCTTTAATTACAAAGTGACTGAATTATTGCTGCAGTTATGCTGCAGTGTAAGACCTTGAATCTAAATTAGTCTTTTGAAGAAATGATTGCTGAACAGATGTTGCCTAAAACACTTTATCGCAGCTTTGTAAAACTGTAAATTCCTCACGCTGTTATTTTTGTTGGCATGAATTAACGCTGTGGGTTATGATACTAAATTTTAGTGCTGTGTTGTAGCACTTTGTTATATGGTCTTACCTGTAAGCACCAATTTTGAGTTTAACTCATCAATGCCTAAAGAATATCACTGTATTGAACCTGTCGTGTTAAGGTAGTTTTGCTCCTGATTGCTTTCCAGACTGCTTTCCAAGCAGCAAAGACAGTGTGTGATAAAGCCATTACCTAAATGCTGAAGTAGTATATTGGAAATTAAAAGCAAGAAATGTTGTGCAGTTTGTAAATTGTGTTTTCAGACTGAGGTAGCAAAATTACTGAGGGAATATTGTTACAAAGGAGATCCTAAAGTGATAGCATTCTCTGTAATTGTCCAATTAACTTTTCTCTGAGTTTACAGGTTTCCTTCAGTCCTTGATTTGGTCTTCTACTTGTGTTTCTGCTGGAGAATATCTTTTGGGGGAAAAAACAGCTAGTGTTGAATAATTTTTTGGTGATAATATTAATGGCAATGTGTTCTTGTTTACTTTTGAATTTACAAAGGTGCAGGGGGATTATGTGATTATATGAACATCCCTGGTCTTCATTTGTCTTGTTCAGGCAAAAGCTAGCTGGTTCTTCTAAAGCTCATCTTGCTTAAGCTCTCCTTTTTTCCAATTGTTTTTCTTTTCTCATAGCCACATGCAAGCTGGAAGCTCTTTGTAATTTGTCAAAGAACCTATACATGTGCATGGTGATTTGGAGAGGGTGTTATAAGTGGCTTTGTTTCTTTGTTTTCATCTGTAAAAAAGGCAAAAATTAATATCCCGAAAGATCTGGGCGGTGGGTTTTCAATTTTTTTTTTTTTTTTTTATAAATTGAAGTACTTCAAGGTGGTGGAGGACATACATGTTGAAATTGTTGTTTAGTTGCATGATATACTGTTACATTGCATGCCTAAAACCCCTCTCATATTGGCAGAGGTCTATGACACTATGCTTGTCTGTCTTCTACTTCCATTTATGATCGAAGAATCACATTTTGTTGGTCTTTCTGTCATACTAACAATGCCTATCTCTGCCAGGCATGATCTGAGTTCAAGTGCCAAATAGTCTGTGTTTAAACAATCTGCTTTCATTCAGAAAGTTAGATGAGCAACATCACTTCATGCTTATGCTGTGGTGAAAAGACCACTTGTGGAGAATGTAGACACTGTCTCTTTTGGTAGAGTGCCAAAACTCTTAGATGATACAGACTATACTCAATATTGTAGTAGGCTAGTCTTCATTGGTTCCAGGCCACACTGACCTGTAGTGCTGTAAAAAAATGCTGACTACATGGGATCAGAGTCTTATGTGAGATATCATTCTCCTGAATTCTGATCCTGTTTGCCTGAACTGCTTGTACCACACCTAGAGAGAATTTAGTCTGTAAATATGCATATGTAAAGGTAGGAAAATAGATGTAATGACACAAAAGATCAGACTAGTACTGTTGATCCAATTAAGTGGGATTTGCCATTGCTTTGCTTTGCTTCACTGTCTCTACCTGGACTTGACTGGGGTAATTATATAGGCAATCCCTCAAGTTATTAAATACTATCCAGCAGATGAACTTCAAGTATGTACTGCTGTTTGGATCTGCAATATAAGATCATCATCTTGTGTATTGACACCTGGACAACAAGATGATGTTGCCCCATCTCACCCTCTCTCATTTGCCCCCTCCTCCCTTCCTTCCTTTTGATGCTGAGGCAATGAGATAACGCTTAAACAATGCAAAAAGCTGTAGCTATGCTTAAAGAAGGAGTTACTTTGTAACAGGGTACCTGAATGAAGCACTTTTAAGAAATCAGCAAATTTAGCAGAACAAGCTAACTGCAAAAAGCTAACCACTGGCTATTTGAGCAGACAAGCTTATAGAGCATGTGCAGAAACAGAGGTGAAAAGTTCACGCCCGAGGAAGACTTCTGAGCCTTCATCCAAAATGACCACCAGGAGGCTGATGACCACCTTGTGCAGAAACTGTGCATGTGCTACAAGGGCTTATGTAAGCATGTAATTAGAAAATATGTTACAGTATGAAGGTTAGGAAAGTATAATATGCACATTAAGTAAAAAAAGTATGAAAGCTTGTGCTATGCAAAGAATGGAACAGTGAGTTTGTGGTGGAGCTATCCCCCTCACTCCTGATGTCCAATAAACAAATACCTGCTCTATGGGCCCTGTGCTATGGAGTACTGTTTCTTGTCTAGTTTTCAGGCATCAGTATGACAGTAAGATTCTTTACTGTGAATGTATATGAAGCCAAATAGTATTTGGCTTCCTTTAGCTGAGTGGTGTGAAAGTTGCATCACACGTCTTCATCATGTGTGACCTTTTCAAGAAACAGAGTACTCTTTCTGTCATCTTGTTGCTGTGCTTGTGTTGTGAAATTCAGCCCTTGTATCCTGTTGTACCTTTCAGCTTCTGTTTAAGACTCTCACTGTCCTTGGAGTTTTGCCAGCTCATCAAGAACACTGCATCCCATGCTGCATGTGTGTGTGTATATCCTCTGTCTTATGACACTGGTTATTTAACAGTATGCTTGAGGGAAGTAATCTCCCATAAGGGGTAATTCTGTCACATTGCTTGCTTTCTTCAAAAATGATGCACACCTGTGCATTTCTTTCTCATTGGACTTAGCTTTAAGTGAACTGCTTCTACTCAATTGCAAAACCAAATTACCTCTTCCTCCACGTCCTAGACTAAAAACTAAGCCAAAGAGTGCACTCTTTGTACACTAAAGAGTGCAATTTTAAAATATACTTTATAAAAGTGTTTGTATAGGTGAAGACTAAGCAATGGTGTTACTTTTGCTTTTCTAACTGTAGGTGCTACTGATAAATCTCTCCTTCTGACCTGTCCTAATTAACTCTTTAATCTCTTCATGCTTTCGTATATCTCTTACTAGAAAACACGATGTCAGCATACTTAAAATATTGATAATTTGTTTTTCAGTTTTGTGTATCTACTTTTTACATGATAAACAGTGTGGAGGGAGATGTTATTGTGGAGTAGTTCATGGAAGGCTCAGAATAGCACAGAAATATTTTCATCCATTGCGAAACAGTATTCTGTAAAATTACTTAATGTTTTTAGCAGTGACTGAATATTATAGGAATATTACTTAACTCATATCTATTTACTTGTGGGCCTGTGTTTAAGGCAACCTGTTCACTTGAGCAGAATGTGTATTTTGTGAACTGATGTATCTGAGCCTGAAAATAGAAATATGTCCCTGTGGTAGTAAAGCACTCTGGCCTCTACCTGGTATTTATCTGACTCCTGGTCTAGTTATTTTTCCCCTTACTATAAATATGTTCGTTTTGTTTGGCCTGTCAAGAATAAAAATATGCTCTTGTTCTTGAGTCACAGCACTCCTCTAAATGTGATGCTATTAAAAGATCCAGTGTGGGAAGTTTCTTTGTTGTGGTTGTTGTTGTTAAGACCACATGTAATGTTCTGCATCTCCGAATCCTTGAATGCTATAGAAGACCAGTAAAGCTGTCAAGGGATTTTCTTTGTACAGCCTTCTCAGAAGAGAAGGACTTGGTGAGGGAGAGGGGAAAAAGAGAAACCCAGTTCTGTTTTAACCAACTCCTTTGACTGAGAAGCATTATAACATAAAGTTCATTAAATAAGTCTTTAGAGATGTCTTACAGCAGGTCATTCAGCCTTTCGAGTGCTGAAAGAGCTGAACATGAGGTTGTAGTTTGCATGGAATTTCTTCTCCTTTATAAAGTCTCTAAATATGTCACCAGTGTTGATATTTACTGCTGGTTAAGTAGATTCTTACTTAAGAACCTGCTTTTAGCACTTGCCTTCAAACTAGACTCCACAACTTTTTATGAAAGAAATGCTGATATTTTTAGACTTCCATACTCTAGGTATCCAGTAAGAAGATTTTGAGAGAAGGCTTGTATCTGTATGTTGAGTTTGTTTCACCATTATGGTGTCCTCAATTGGTTGTGTGGTAGTCTTTTTTCACTAATTAGTCAGATGACTTGGGTCAGTGAGGTGTTCTGATATACAAAATGGGAAACTTTTCACTTGTTATCATAGTAAATTGCACTGCTGAATTTCACGTCTTAAATAAAAAATAAAATACTGTCTTGAACTATCCCACTAACTTCTGTCTTTTTCAAAGAACAAAACCTGAATCTGAAATTGCCTGGTTACCTGCATGATGATGGTGTCTTGTATGGAGCCATTGCAAAACATTCAACATCTGTTCTTAAGTGGAAATGAACCTGATATTGTTGTTTTCCTGCATTTTTTTAGTGGAGTGTATATGAGTTTGACATGAATCTTGAATTTCCACTCAAAGCATAGAATGCAGGTGGTTTTCATTCTAAGCAGATTATGTAATCTCCTGCCATGTTAGAAGAACTTCATGATGGTATTTGTGCATTGCTTAAGGCTTAGTGATTTAAGTCATCTGTATGAAAAAGGATTACATTTTCATGTTCTTCTCCACCTAGTTGCAGTGTCAGACCATATGTTGGTGTTTTCTCTTGCAGTTTTGCTCACTTAAGGATAGAAGTATTATACCAAACCTTGCTAAATACAAAGTCATGAGCTTTTGCAAATGACACCAGTTACCACTTTTACTGTCTTTGTAGATATTTAGCAGAATGGGAACAGCAAGTAATAAACCCCAGTTCTGTAGCAGTGTGTGGGGCAAAAGTCTGATCTACCCCTGTGGCAGGAGAACACCAGTGAGAAGATTGGGATACAGATCTTCAGTCTCCTGCCCTGATTGGAATATTTTCACTTAGTTGTTGTTTTCATTTATTGTAAATCCTCACCTATTAGAACATGGAATGGAATTATCATAAAGGTTCAGTAGTGACCTAGCACCTTTTTTAACAATTTTTTTTGATAGTAGAACATAGTGTGTCACTGAATACTGTGTTTCCTTGCACCTTATTTGTTTTTTATTTTTAACTTCCTAACCATTCATCAGACACTTCTTCCTCAGTTTCTTGACACTATTCAGACTAGAGCTGTTGTGTGATATTTGACTTAACTCAAATAGTTCTTTAATTCTGCGGGGTGAGCCAGAGAAGATGTCAGAAGTAATGGTCACAATCATAGAACCATTTAAGTTGGGAGCCTTTGAGGTCATCATCATCAATCTAGCACCATCACTTTCACTGCCAAACCCAAGTGTTACATCTCTGCATGCCTTTTGAACACTACAGGGATGTTGATGCCACCACTTCCCTGGGCAGCCTGCTCCAATACCTGGCTACCCTTTCAGTGAATAAATTTTTCCTAATATCCAGGCTAACCTCTACTGGTGCAACTTAAGGCCATTTCCTCTTGTCCTATTGCTTGTTAACTGGGAGAAGAGACGGACCCTCACCTTGCTGTAAGCTCCTTCAAGTTGTAGAGAGTGATAGCCAGTTATTGTTGACTTGGTGAAGAGTTTCCAAATCTGGTTAAGTAGGATATAGTTGTTGACAGTTGAGTTTGAAATCTCGGTGATTTGTTGCCAAGCTGTACACACTAGGCAGACAGGGGAGTCTAAGAGAAGGGTAAGAGTCTATCTCACTAAGTACGTGACTTCACATTCTTGGCATTTTCCTGCCAAGTCTGTTCTCGACCTCTTCATAAAAATGATACATGGTATTCCTGCAACACTGACTCATCAGTCACCAATGTTCTGTGCTGCTCTTTGGTTCTGTGCAAGAGCTGTACATCCTAGTACTTGCTGTGTTTGTATATGTGCAGTGGAGACCAAATGTTGGTTCAGAAGCTGCTGTTTTGAGTGATCTACAGATTTTTTTTTGGATGCTACTGTTACTAAATGCTGAGTTCAGTTTCTGTTCACAAGTTCATGTTCTGCTTGCCACAGAGGGATTACTTGAGACTATTTAACTATGTGAGTAGTTTGAGTGTTGCAGCTTGATGGATAGTTTTGAACTTTTGAGGAGCTCTGTGTTCTTCTATTGAGTTTGAAATCTCTGGATGATTTGTTGTCGGTGTCCCCACAGCCATCTTGAGAAGACACATGTCTAGAAGATGAATTTTGAGCAGTTCATCTGTATATTTAGTTATAAAGCATAATTTAGTTATGAAATAAAATAAACCACAACCTGTTTCAAGCTGTGCTTGGTTCATGTTCTCCTGATACTCTGTAGGAGGATCAAATGGAAGATGTTTTAACTTGCTGTGTGCTGTAAATCAGCAAGGTACAACTTGCCAAGAAGCCTGGTTCATTTCAAGTGTCAGGATTCAACACTGTTTAACTTGCATATGATTTTGAATAAAAGTAACTATAACTGAGCTTAATTTTCTTTTACTGAACAATTTTGACATGACCGCTTTCCTGTTTGATTTACAGCACTTAAATATCAAGACACTGACAGATGATGTGGTAAGACACCTTAAGTTTTGCTTTGGCTGTGCTAAGCAAATAACCTTACTGCTAATGCAATAGAAATAACCTTACTAATACAAGAAACTATCTTAACTTTGAGGATAATTGAGTTAATTGGCAAAGTCTCACTGAACTGGTAATTATCTGTAACATAATCAGTATGAGTAGCAAAAATGTATGGATGGCTTTGAAGTATGCTCTAATCACAGCTAAATGAGCCTGGCACAGGTAATTGTGCCAATCTACATGCAGTATAGTTAAGATATCTGTGATTGCATGTTTAATATTAAAGTTACTTAGGCTGCATGGCTAGCTTAAAATAACATGTTTAACAAAGTAACATTTGCTTGTGAAACTCATTAATGCTTGTTCAAATCACCTTAAGTATATTCAGTGTTATGTTTAACACAGTGTTTCTCAAATTTTATCAGAGATGAGGTTCTGTATCTAACCACAAATCAGATTTTTTTCTTGCTCTTGAAGTTACCTATTTCACTGCCTGTACTATTCTTCTGTGAGTAATAATATTTTTTCTTAAAATACATAATTTTACAAAGTATTTGAATTTGCCTAGGAAGTAATGTTTTGTCATCATCTAAAGATCAGCTGTTGTGACTTCAGTGCTATACAGAGTTCTTACTGAAGTACTTCTGTGCATAGCTGGGAGCTGAAGTGCAGACTATCAGTCCTAGTTTGACTTAAATCATCTGTTTCTATTTCTTTGGCAGAGTTTCATTGGATGGAAATTGTTATTAAGAAATTTGAGTCTGACTGGCTGATGATACAAGTTTGGTTGTATAAACTTGTGTTTATCTTGGAAAGCTAAGGAAGTGCTATCAGCTCTCTGAAAGCAAAAATATTTTTGGTTACTAGAAAATAAGTTTTGATAGTGTCATGTAAGGGTTATAGTTGGGATACACAGGATCTTGCTGTTTGTTTTTGTAAGGTGCTTTCTTTTCCTGTTAAAGAGGCTAGACTGCTGCCTGTTTGCACTTATACTTTACAAAGCTTATTGGACTTGTCCATCTTGTAATCGTAGCCCCAAAAAGTCAGCAGGTTTATTGTGGATTTTTGGGATAAGGACAAAAAGCCTTTCAGCTCTGTAGTAAACAAACTTTTCCCCAAGTCCTTACATTTCTCAGAGCATGCCAAAGGCCCCTTCACAGAGTAATGAAACCTCATTTGCAGAGTAGTACCAAATTGTTCATATGAATATATATTTTTCAAAAGGGAAATGACAGCTATTTAGTAAAAGGCTAATGGTAAAAAAAAATTGCAGCACAACAACATTTGAGATCTTTTAAATACATATAAAGGAGGATATTCTGTTTACTTGTAACATCATCTTGGAATGAAGGCATGCTTTGAAATGGACACTTTTTATCCCTCTATTTCAATTTTCTGTTGGTTTACTCTTACTGTAATGGTTTACTCTGTGTGATTCTGGGACAAGGACAAAATTTGTAGTAAGAGAAGGTAAAGAAACTGAAGGTTTAAAATTACTTAATTTTGTAGTTTTCAATGAAATAATATATATTTCCTTTCTTCTTGTGGGCAATCACTTGCATGTTAACTTACTACTGCATTATGCTTTATGAAATATTTGTATTTCCCAACCCATTTCTTGCAAATGTAATTGTATGTTGGTGACCAGGAACTTATTTTATTTCAAAATTCAGGTATGCTAGCAGCATGATGAGAATCTAAATGCAGACTGCTTTTCAATATCTAAATTGGATTATTTATGAGATGCTGATGAATTGTCTACTTTTAGTGACAAATCCTCATTAAGTTCAGAAACACCTTGGTTTTTACACGTGCTTGTTTTAGCTTGTTTGTTTACTATCTGCAAAGATGGCAATTGCATTCTTGCTCCACAGAGGAGTGGAGCAAGAATGCAATAGCAGGTAGCTGAGATACCAAATTATCTCTTTCCAATGCTCCACATTCCAAGAGCCACAGAATCATCTATGTTGGAAGATACCTTCAAGATCATGTGGCTCTACTGTCAGCATAGCACCACCATAGTGACCTCTAAACCATATCAAGTGCCACATCCAGATGCTTTGTGAACACTGCCAGAGATGGTTGCTCCATCATGCTCCTGGGCAACTCATTTCAATGCCTAACCACTCGGCCAGTGAAATTTTTTTTTCTAATGTCCAATCTGAACCTCTCTGGGTGCAACTTAAGGCCATTTCCTCTCATTCTTTCACTTGAGATGGCAGAAGAGGCCATCTCCCACCTTGCTAAAACCTTCTTTCAGGTATTTGTAGAGAGCAGTGAGATCCCCCTTGAGCCTCTTCTTCTCCAGCATAAACACCCCCAGCTCCCTCAGCTGCTCCTCATAGGACTTGCTTTCTAGACCCTTCCTTCACCAGCTGCATTGCCCTTCTCTGGACACACTCCAGTACCTCAATGCCTTTTTTGTAGTGGGTCGCCCAAAACTGAGCACAGGATTTGAGGTGAAGCCTCACCAGAGCATCACCAGGGGGATGATCACTGCCCTGCTCCTGCTGGCCGCAATATTTCTGATACAGGCCAGGATGCCACTGGCCTTCTTGGCCACCTGGGCACACACTGGTTCATGTTCAGCCACTGTCAACCAGCATCCCCAAGTCTTTTTCTGCTGAGCCATGTTCCAGCCACTCTGACCACGGCCTGTGGCTCTGCAGGGGGTTTTGTGTGACCCAGATTCAGGATCTGGCACTTGGCCGTATTGAACACTGAGCCTTGGGGAACCGCACCTGTGGCTGGCTACCAGCTTGATGTAGTACCATTCACTACTGCTTCATGGATTCAGCCATCCAACCAGTTTTTCACCCAGCAAAGAATGCACCTGTCCAAGCCATGAGCAGCCAGTTTCTCCATGAGCATGCTGTGGGAAATATTGTGAAATGCCTTAGTGAAGTCCAGGGAGGCACCATCCGCAGCCTTTCCCTTATCCAGTGAGTAGGTCAAATGATCATAGAAGGAGATCAGGTTGGTCAAGCAGGACCTGCCTTTCCTAAACCCATGTTGGCTGGGCCTGATGTCTTGATTATCCTGTACATTCTGTGTGATGTACTGACACTCAAGATGATCTGTTCCATGACTTCCCTTGCTACCTAGATTTGTTTGACAGGCCTGTGGTTCCTTGGATCATCTTTCCAGTGCTTCTTTTAGGTGGGCCTTATATTTGCTAATTTCCAGTTAACTGGAACTTCTCCAGCTAATCAGACTGCTGGTGAAAGTTTGAAAGTGGATTGGTGACCTCTTTTACCAGCTCCCTCGTTATTCTTTGGTACATCCCATCCAGGCCCATAGACTTGTGGGTGTTTAACTTGCATAGCAAATCACTGGCCATTTCCTTCTGGGTTGTGGGAGCTTCACTTGGCTTCCCATCCCTAACTTGTGTCTCTGGGAGTCGGGTTTCTTGGGCACAACTGGTTTTGGTATTAAAGACTGAGTTAAAGAAGGCATTAAATGCCTCAGACTTTTTGTCGTCCTTGGACACTACACTACCCTCTGCAAGCAACAAGGGATGGAGACTCTCCATAGCTGTACTTTGCTGGCAGTGTATTCATTGAAACTTCTGCTGTCTGTAAAAACAGTGACCAGGTTCCAGTTTGGCTTTGACTCTTCCACTTTTTGTCCTTTTGTCCTTACATAACCTTACAATACCCTTGTAGTCCTTCCAGAGGTTAAACACTTTTTCCTTTTCCTCTTTTTCCTTTTCCTCTTTTTCCTTTTCCTCTTTTGCTTTTTCTTTTTCTTTTTCTTTTTTTTTTCTTTTTTTTTCTTT